>ML812383.1:0-10060 GCA_009831015.1 Picea engelmannii
GAGGACCAAGAGCTCTCCAACCTGATAATGAAATAACATAGATGGAGGCCCCTTCATCAACCATGCACCTGAAAATGTTCATGCCATGACAAGATTTTTATATCTAGAATGCAATATGGTGAGGGATCCTAGGAACTACCTAGTCAAGGTTGAAAGTAATCAGTCTAGTCTCAAAAGGTTCAATTCATCCAATAGCATTTAACATTTCCTTTTGCTACAAGGGGCAACTCTAAAGGACCTCTAAGAAAAACATGGAACACAAGGCATGAGCTAAATATTATATTGTGTTGTATTTTGAGCATCTTTGGCATTCATATTGTGTGTGAACCTTCTCAATAAACCCTTGGGAGGGTGTGGTATCATTTCTAGCATTGGCTTCTCTATTTGGAGAGGGTTATTCGACAGTGGAGTGGGGAATTCCTTCTCACTTGGTCCAGCCACATAAGCCTCATAATTATGAGCTCAAGTATGAACATTGGCATTCTGGTTACATGTGTGTATGTTAGCCTTTGATGCATTTCCCCCTTGCAAAGGGGCACCCTGATTTCCTCCTTCTAAAGGTGCAAGGTTATTGGCAACCATTTTTTTCCACTCGGGCGGAAACATATTTTGAAGGATTGTAGGTTGTTTCTATTGAGAAACACATTAAGAAAGAAATATTTGCACTTCCTCCATATTAGAGCATTGGTGCATAAGATGATCTTCTTTACACAACTTGCAAGGGAACTTAATTTTATTTTTATATTTCTTCCTAAATCATGGTTAATTGTGCCATTATTCATTATTTCATCTCCCTCTCTCTAGTTATTATTAGCATTTTTTCATCAACTTTTATTTTACCCCAAGTTGCTTGTTTCCATTTTGGCTCATATATTGAAGTGTATTAACATCCTAGGTTTGTACAAGAGTTGAGGTAGGTCAAGAATAAGATGTGGTAGTAAATTATAGATGGCCATCTATCCCATTTGACTAGCAACCTAGTTAATCACTACATTTCCAAAAAATATTATAACATGACCATCAATATTGGGACTTGGTATCAACTTCTCAGTATTTGATCTAAGGGCATTAGGTATAATCTCAAACAACATCCTAAATTTGGAATACACCAAGTCTAATTACTTAACCTTAAGGATGACATGCTCTTCAATGATGAGACCTGACAAGACTGCATCCTGAGCTATGCTAGGAAACAAAGACTTCACAAACCATTCTACTAGGAGTTGGTATGGTATTTCAACTCTAATAATCTAATGGCATCTCCTCCACTCATGTATATGATGATACATGTGAGTGAAAGTGTTCTATCGAAAGGATACTAATAGTTCCATTCTAATCTCATAGAAGATAGGAAATTGGAAGTGAGTGAAGAAAGCATTTTCCAATGCTAAAAAGCAAGGATGGTGGTGGAAACACAAAGAAAGTTATAGTTGATATTGATGTAATATTTAATGAAGGGGAGAGTGGTGGTGGCAAGAAGAGATAAATCATGGAAAACAAATGATTTTATAAAAAGAGCCATCACAAGATGATATCTCTCCTCTTCCCACAAACTCTATTAGAAACACAAGTTCTAGTGGTAGTCAAGTTTCAGATTCAAGGACTTCTTCGACAAGTTAGAGTGTGATCCATGTTGGACCTCAGAAATAACACATTCTATGATGCCATTTAGCCATATTTCATTCACTTTACCCCTTCATATTCATTAGCTTCATCACTTATATTCCTTTAATTTTTCATTTCTACCTTTCATGAGCTTTGTGTGCAATACTTACACTAAAGTGGTTGATTTCCCATGTTTTAATAATTACTTAGAGTAGATATTGTGATTTCCTAAATTATTATTTGAGCACACGGATTTCATGAAATATGTTATTATTATTTTCTCCAAATTATCTTATATCAAATCCAATATTTGGTGGAGAAGATCCACATCTTTAGGATCTAGGATGTGTTGGTGGTAGATCCACTTGTTTAGGATCTAATCCCATGTTGTTGTAACTCATTTTCTTTCTATGGATGGGAAGCTAGATGTATAAATAGGAGAGGATGTCATTCATCTCAAGAGTTAAGTTCATGAGTTGAGAGTTCAATGGGGAGAGAGTTAGAGCATAGAAGAGAAGAATCACTGTAATCATTTTGATGTTGGAATAAAGAGTTTGTTTTTGTAGATCAAGAGTTTTTTGTTGTAGTCCTTCTTGGAAGTATATGCCAGGAGAGGCAGGATCCCCTCTCCCTGGTATACACTTCCCAATTAGATTTATTTCAGTTGTGTGAATTATTTCAATTCAATCATTCTCAATTGTACCATGGAACTAGAATGGTAAAATCCATGGGATTAAGGGGAATTTATTTCAATTGTGTGAGTTATTTTAATTCATTCATTCTATTTTTACAACTAGTCTGGCACAATATTTAATCACCCAATCATTGATCGGTAGAACCGAATGGTGAAATCTATAGGACATGGAATCTGAATGATAAAATATGTGGAACTAAGGGTTAGAAATTAAGGATGATTAAGAGTATTACTGTGATCATAGCATTGAAATTGCTTTACTCTGTTTGATTTAGAAATTAGTGGCCTAATATTGCATATATTTTGTTGGAATCTCACAAGCTTATGAGCTCTTTGGTTGATAATTTAATGAATCAAATTCATTCAATTGAATTTGACTAACAATCTCAACGTCAATTCAGAGTCCTTCAAGAAAGGTAAAGAGACTCAATTTTTTTTATCAAAAGACTCATAAAAAAGATGATATTGTTAATTTTTATCTAGTTTCTTAAGTTTGACTTGAACCTACATTTTATTCAGATGCAATGAAGAATATAATTTGTGTGAATAAATGCATGTAGAAATTGATGCAATAGAAAGAAATGAAGCATGGGAACTAGTTGGTCTCCCTCAACGAAAAGATGTCATAGGAGGGTGGGTCTACAAAATGAAGCATAAGGTGGATGGATCAATTGAAAGGTACAAGGAAAGATTGGTAGAAAAGGGTCACTCATAAAAACTAGGTATATGTTACAATTAATTTTTTATCATGTTTCAAGATTAGATACTATAAGTTGTCTTATGGCATTAACAACTCAATTTATGTGGAAATATTTTCAATTAGATGTCAAGTCAATGTTTTAGAATGGTTTCTTGGATGAGGAGGTGTTATGGAGAAACAACTACCTGGACGTTATTCAATTGAGTGATGGCATGTTTATTTCACAAGTGTGTCAATTATTTACATGATAAGTTTAAAATGAAAAAATTGTAAACCCTTTTAGCACACCTTTGACTATGGGTGAGAAATTAAGGATAATGGAAACAACAAAGTTCATCCTACAATTTATATGAAGTTAGTAGGAAATATTATGTATGTTTCCACCACTAGACTTCAGAATAATATATGTAATGGGTTTAATTTCAAGGTTTATGTATGGTCCAAGTGAGATAAATTTGTGTGTAGAAAAGAGAACACTAAGGGATATCAATGGCACACACATGGTATTTTATACACTTGATCATTTGATGGTTGTGGTTTAGTTGGAAATATAGATAGTGATTGGGAAAGGTCTATTGATGATGATATAACTACTTCAAACTATTCTTTCAATTTTTGTTCAAGTGTTATTTCATGGTCTTCAAAGAAGCAATCAATGAAGTCCTTGTCAATAACAGAGGTGGAATAAATTACAGTAACTTCAACAACATGTCAAGTAGCTTGCTTGAGATGAGTATTAACATATTTGAAGCAAGAAAAATGTGTGGTCACTGCCATTTTGTGGCACATGTAGATATACACCATAACTTATGATAGGAATTGCCACATATGCTCAAGTTGAATTTAGGATTTGTAGATCTAGTCATCAAATTGCAAAATTGTTCACCGGAGCACTACCCAAAGAAAAATTTGAAATTTAAGACAAATGTTGGGAGTCACCACATTGAAAATCAATGGGGAGTTGAATCTATAAGTGGATGCCCAATTTAGTTTAGAAGGAGAAAAACAAAGCATTGTTTTACTTCATCTTTAATACTATGTTTGCACAATTATTTTGAGATGTAATAAAGTATGAATGGATGAAGAATTTATGTTTCCTAATTAGTAAGTAATTGTTCATAGATTCAACAAATTAATGTAATCACCAAATTTTGGAATAATAAGAAAGAAGAGGGAATTCTCAATCGGTGTTGCAATTACATTCTTAAGTGAAGTGAGTTAATAAGTGGACAAGCTCAACTTTTATTTCAAGTCTATTTTTTTCAAATGAGGTAAAGTTCCACTCTGATTAGCTCATTTTTTAAAACTTAGGTGATGAAAACTATTAAAATGTGTCAAAACCCTTAGAATCAAAATTACATAATTGAAGTTCCAATAAATTAGGTCAAACTGTGAATTTTGTCAAAATTCGTGCCAAATTGAGAAGTGTCCATGAGAAAAGAGTGAGTTTTCCACTTCTTAACTTACTCTTTCTTAAACTTGTAATTTATTTTATTGAAATTGTTTAAAGCGTGATTTTATTATTTGATATAATTTCTATATAAAAATTACTATCCTACATTAGTTGAAAGAAGTGGTTCACTATAACATATAAATTTCGATATACTATCATTCTCACAATAAATAGGTGCATGTAGCGGAAACATTCAGTAATTTACTCAATGTGTGAGATAAAATAAAATATTTGATTGATAAAATGAATAAGAATAATGAATGGTATTTACAATGAATGGGCCCTGATTATAAATATAGTTTACGGGATGCCTATTTTCCTATTTATGAGGAGGCGTGTCTTTTTAATTATTTATTTATTAATTAATTATAAATATTTACCAGTATATTTTATTACCCATATCTTATTTTTATATACATATCATTGCCTTCCTCTTCAAAATTGCTTTGTCCTCAAAGCAAGGATATTATTTTCAAAATCTCCTCCAAGCCATTCGTCGAGATTATTGTGGTTTTTCATCATTTAGTAGTGTTGTGTAGTCTAATACAAGAAAGACTAGAACCACAAGCTTAAAATGATAAAAAAGAGACTTGTGATGCATTGAACTACTTCATGGAAAACCTTGTCCTTCAGTTTCCTGTGTGCTCATGTTGAGAGTTGATATGTACTCTTTCTAGAATTATCATACCCATCCCAATTTCTAGCGAAGACACTAGTCGATCTTTGGTCTCTTCTACGAAATATTTTAGGTCCTTAAGGTATCTCTTTATATCCAAGGTATCAAGCATACTCATGTTGTGGACGTAGGTTGAATGTGTTGGTAGTGTCCTGAGAAAAAACATGGTGTTGGTTGAAAACATGAAGGCCTCCCTATAAGACTACGTGTATGTAAGCCATTGTGCTTGTACTGAAGAATGTATATCTATACTTCGCAACATCAAAATTGTCCAGAGTGTGACAATAAATTTGATTGACCTTGAATCATCAGTCTATGGGCAGATGATATTATCCATTATCAAACATCTCTAAGATATATTTTCTGAGATTTCCAAGACAATTTCGTAGTTTAATTAATGACTTCCTATGTTTCCCATAAATTTTAGCATCTTCTTCATCTTCTCCAAAACTAAGAAGCTCTCTATAGAATTTCTTGTCAAGAAGTCTCTCAAGAGAGACCTTTGTTTTGAGGGGATCCTCTTCTGTCTAGATTAAACAATAGCCATCCCTTCAATATAACCATGTTAAAAATATTTCAACAATCTTGTCGGACCATTGGATCTCCTTGTTATGAAGTTTCTCTGCTAGGTTTAGGGTTGTTGGAGGAAATATGAGAGGTATGTGATGTGTAGTATTTTGGCCCATTTTTTATGGGATTTTATCATCATTTTATCCAATCGAGACTCCATTCTCCATACACAGAACTACACATTCTCATCTCCAAAACTTCCCATTTCACTTCTAGAGATGAGGTGCCTCTTCCATAGATAGTCCCTTGCAATTTTGACATGCGATGAGACTATGCTACCATTACATTTGGTGGGTGAGGTTATGGATAATGTAGAAAATATATTTACAAACCGACCATGTTTCACAATTAAGTTTCCTCATAGGAATCATTGTATTCTTCATCTTCTTCTCCATATTCCCACTTGGATTTAGAGTCTTGCATCTTCCTCTTCATTTTCCCAATTAGATTCAAAGTCTTCATCTTCTAAATTGTTGGAAGTTGTCATTATTTTTTCTCATTCACCCAATGGAGAATCTGATTCAAAGATACCTTCTATTTTGTTGAACGAGATGACAACTCCTCTAGATTCCTTATCGTCATATTTCGGTAATTATTTTTAAAAAAAATTATAATCTCTATCTTGAAACCTTGAGTCATGCATATTGCTTGAAAAAATTATTTTTGGTGCTTCTTGATGTCTCTGATCACTTATATTTTGTGATTCTGGACTTGGTGGTCTTCGCCAGGCTAAGGATTCTACACATAATGTGTCTACCCTTTCAGTTAGTTGGTCAATTATTTTGTTTTTATTATTAAGAATCCTTGTTATTTCACCCTTGTCTTCATTTCTTATTTTTAATAGGGTGTGTGCCATCGTTTCTCAGACTCCTCTATTAAACTGTCAATTTTTTCTTCCTTTTCTATTAATTTATTAATTTTTTCTCTTAATTCTTGTTGTTCTTCTGCTAACTCTTTTTTCCTTCTCCTATTTCTTTTTGTCCCTTCTCAACATTACTAAGACGATGCCTTATGCTATTGAATTAATCTCTACAATGATTTAGATCCCCATGTAACTCGTCATTGTTAACCATCTTGTGGGTAGCCTTTTTCTTTGTAGAACCCACTTTTAATTCATTTTGTAAAAGGTATATAAAAATTGACTTTTTATATATAATGTATTTTTTTATCGAGTCAATAAAAAAAATTGCCCAAGTTAATAAAATGTTTTTACCGAGTCAATACAACTATTTTTTATAGATGGGTTAAAAAATATATACGAAGTAGTTTTAAGAAATGTCATGGGCTCTGATACCAATGTAGCAAAAACATTCAGTAATTTACTCAATATAACAGATAAAATAAAATATTTGATTAATAAAATGAAGAAGAATGATGAATGATATTTACAATGAATGGGCCTCGATTATAAATATAGTCTAAGAGATGCCTCTTTTTTCCTTTATGAAGAGGTGTGTCTTTTTACTTATTTATTTATTAATTAATTATAAACGTTTACTATTATATTTTATTATCCTTCTCTTATTTTTATATGCATAATAGTGCAGTCACAAAGAAGTGAAGCCTCCTACTAACTTAATGGTTAATAACTCATATAATATTGGTTGAGAAAAGTGGTCCCTTATATACCCTTTTTACAAGTTACCATGATATTTATACGAATGTATATGTTATGGTGAACCACTTCTCCCAACTAATGTGTTAAAGGTTGGTTGGAGTTTGATTCGGGTAGGTAGTTATCCTTTTGTTATATAAAAGTTCCACTCTGATTAGCTCAATTGTTAAAACTTAGGTGATGACAAGTCTTAAAATGTGTCAAAACCCCTAGAATCAAAATTCCATAATTGAAGTTCCAATCAATTAGGTCGAACTATGACTTTTGTCAAAATTCATGTCAACTCAAGGATAAGTCTCCATGAGAAAAAGAGTGAGATTTCTACTTATTAACTTACTCTTTCTTAAACTTGTAATTTATTCTATTGAAATTGTTTAATGCATGAATTTTTTCTTTGTTATAACTTCTATATAAAAATCACTATTCTACGTCACTTGAAACAAGTGGTTCACCATAACATATAAATTCCAATATACTATAATTCTTATACCAATAGGTACAGTCATAAATAAGTGATGCCTCCTACTAACTTAATGGTTGAGAAAAGTGGTCCATTCCATACCCTTTCACAAGTTACCATCATCTTTATGCAAATTTATATTTTATGGTGAACCACTTCTCTCAACTAATGTGTTAGAGGTTGGTTTGAGTTTCATTGGGGTTGGTAGTTACAGGGACACATTCAAAGTGTTGGTGGGCCCCTCCCCTCCCCTCCACCTGGCCCCTCACGCTGCAGACAGTTTATAGTCACCTCTGTCACCCGCATCACCTCCCCATGCGACTTAATCTCTCTCGCCCATGTCTTTTCCTGGCTCTTGAGTGGTTTCGTCTTGGCATTCACCTCATGCTCCTGCACTCACCTCACCTGTTCGATCCTCCTATCCTTCGCATGTGGTATGGGAAGGTGGTGGAGCTGCTCTATTTAATGATGGATATGGCCCATATCCTCATCAATTATGGGCACATCCTCCGCTTACGACTCCTGGCTTTGGGTGGCTATGTTAGTTGCATCCCTCTCTGGCTTCATTGCTACTTCTCTTTGGTTGTTTGTCTCTGTTTTCCCCCACTTCCATCCACGTTTTCTCTTCTCCACCCTACGGTGGGCACTTCCTCCACCTCCTTGCTCCTACTTCTCGCACTCTATTTTCCCTATTCCTTTGATATGACAAGAGGAAGCTCCTCCTTTTGAGGCTATGGTGGCACCTCACATAGACCCAAAACCCAGTTGTTCTTCGGCCTGGTGGACGCGGCCGAAAGCTCAGCTGACACCTACCGTTCTGTCACCCCTCCATAAATTCAGACAGATATGGACCTGGTCGAGGCAAATGTTTGTGTCCTAGGGAGATTCATCCCTGATGACGAGGTTAGGGAGACCGCCAGCTCATGGGTACCTGATACTGTCACCTTCTAAGAGAGGACCTCACAGTATTTGAAAAAAGTGGATATTTACTGGCATTTGAAGACTCTGATGGACCGAGTTCTCTTGAACCACCATGAAGCTCGCCAGGAATTTCTCCTGCAACTCGACGATGTGTAGCTCTAGGTCAAGCTGGTCAACCATAAGTTGAACTTGATTGCAGACAAGCTAGCTGGTATGGATTTGTCCAATCTGGACTATGCCCAGCCCCAAGTTCTAGCGAAAAAGGCAGAACCATTAGATAAGTTTTATATTGTTCCATCTGTGTTTTTTGTTAAATTACATGAGAGGTCTGGGTTTACCACCTCCTTATAGTAGACTAAATAAGAAAAATAGGACAGACAGTAGAACTAGAAGCTATTTGTGTTTTAATTTATCAGTTACAGGCATTAGATATATCAAGAAAACTCAAAATGACAGTGTTATGTTTTGCTACTGGTTTAGTTTCCTCGCGGGCAATAAAAAAAATTGTATACTATCTTCTCATTAGTAATATAAAGACTTGGAATATATATATATATATATATATATATATATATATATATATATATATATATATAACAAAATGATAACTGCCTACAGCCATAAAAGTCCAACTAACCTTTACTTTTTATATTACTATCCCACATTAATTGAGAGAAGTGGTTCACCATAATATATAAATTTCAATATACCATATTTGTACTAAAAGGTGTTTCTTAGAGTCCAATATCTCAATTGAGATATAGATACAATCCTGAAAAAGTGATAAGTAACTTAATTTTAATAGTTAAGACATGGAAGAGGTGAGAGAATATTTATTAGATTCTTTTCACTTTTTGGGTAATTTTCAAAATTTTGCTATATAATTGTTGATGAAATTGTAATTTTTCATTGTTTGAATTACAGCTTTAAATATAAAAATGGTTCCAATTTTAATAGTAATTTTTCATTGATTAAATTGCAGTGTTGAATGTATGGATGGAGCGACTTGAAAAAATCTCTAATCCACCAAAAAGTGATTTCTACAATCTCATCCATTCTTTTAAATTATTAACCAATTTCTAACAAAACTGATTAAAAAAGAACACAACCATAGAAATTTAAAAAATATAATATTTATTGCTTCCCTATTGCTAATGTATTGCAAATTTATTATATTCTCAAAATATAAATGTTTAGATGGTTTGTAGTATTCATCTTTTTCTTTTAATATCGGTACCATGTAAACTCTGGGAATGAAAGCTGGGATAATTACACTAAAGTCAAACCTGCTTACTTCGGAACCTCGTCCCAACGGACCGTAGCTTGAATCCTTTTCAAAGATTCTTATCGTGGGACTGATAAATAT
>ML812383.1:10160-25832 GCA_009831015.1 Picea engelmannii
CATATTAACGAAAGATAACATCAATGACACGTCCATAACACTTAAAAGAAATTAAAAAGTAATAGTACAAAGACTGTACATATGTTACAAAAAGTTACCCATAGTGACCTGCCTATGAGTAATAATTCTTGAGGTAGAGCCCATTTCTAGGCTCCGCCAAAGCATTCCCTTCAAAATCAACCAAACGATAAGTGCCCATTTTTAATACCTCTTTTATGATGAAGGGTCCGAACCATATGGGTTTGAATTTTCCTTCCCCCAGGGGGTCCTTATCTTGGTCATAGACCAGGACAAGGTCGCCTTCAAAGAAAATCTGAGGACGAATAGACCTATCATACTGACACTTGACCTTATGTTTGTGAACCTCATTGGCCAGGGCCACATCACGATGCTGCTCATTGAGCTTCTCAAGGTGTACTAACTGTTCTTCAAGTGGAGAAGTCTCTGGCAATAATTGTACTGCCAATTTTAGAGATGGGATCTGACATTCGATGGGAAAGACTGCCTCCAACCTGTAAATGAGTTGAAAAGGTGATAAATCGGTTGCAGTCTTAATAGAGGTTTGGTAAGCCCATAATGTCGAGTATAACATCAAATGCCAATTTGACTTGGCTGAGTTGATAGTTCGTTGTAGAATAGTCTTAAGAGTTTTGTTTACAGCCTCTATCTTCCCATTGGCTTGGGGGTAGTAAGGTGATGAATGTTCTTTCCGTAACCCAAGCTTTGATGTTAATTCAGTCATCATTTGGTTCTGAAAGTGACTGCCATGGTCAGTGACAATCTCTTTCGGGACGTCGAACCTTGCTATAATCTGGTTGAATAAAAAGAGAGTTGCAGTCTCTCCATCATCTTTAAATGTTGGCATAGCTTCGACCCACTTAGTGAAGTAGTCTACAACTACGATGATATAGCGGTGCCCCCTTGCTGACGGGGGGTTTCAAGTAGTGTAATCAATCCCCCATTTGGTGAAGGGACCAACTGTGATGAAAGGAAACATAGGAGCGGGATGTGCCCTCATCTTCCAAGAGAAGATTTGTCATGGATGGCACTTCTTGACCGATTCGATACAATCTTTGATAAGTGTAGGCCAGAAGTAACCTGCTCATAGAATATTTTGGGTTGTTGACAACCCAGACAAATGACCGCCATAAGCTCCGGTATGGCAATCGTTGAGCACGATGACTGCCTCCTCATGTGTGAGACATCGACATAAGATGCAGTCTACACTTCTCCGATACAACATATCATTGAGTATGAGATAATTCTTAGCCCGATGGCGTATACGTCGACGCTCATCACGAGAAGCAGAAGTGGGGCACTTCAAGGTCTGGAGATAGATAAGTATATTTCCGTACCAGGGATCTGAAGATGTGATCAAAAACATATCTCCCCGGATAGGAAATTCTTCAGGCACAACGTCACCTGACTCAACCGAAAGTTCTGAAATGAGCTCTGCGAAGACCAATGACTTTTTGGACTTTGCTGAAATGAAGTCTGAGTCAAATTCCTGGAGGATGACTATCCATCTACTGATTTTTCCGCCTATAACCCGTCTTGTCAACATATACTAGAATGGATTCATGACAACAATGATGGTGGTCTTGCGAAACAGAACATAATGATGAAACCGTTGAACAACATGAACTGTTGCCAACGCAAGTTTTTCTATAAGAGAATAATTGAGTTCCGGTCCTATGAGGCCTCGGATCAGGTAATAGATCATGTATTCGGAGAACGAATCATCTTCCTGAACTAAAACCATGCCAAAATGTGACTCTGCAACAACCAGATATAATAAGAAATCTTTGTTATAGTTAGGTGGTCATAGCAGAGGTGCAGTTATGAGGGTGTGTTTTAATGCGTCGAAAGAGCATTGAGCGACTTCGTCCTAGAAAAAGGGGACATCTTTCTTCAGTAAACGCATAAATCCCTTGGTGATTTCGGCATAGTTGGTGATGAAGCGTCGTAAGAAGTTCACCTTGCCTTATAGACTTTGAAGTTGTAGGATTGTGCGTGGGGGAGGAAATGGGATTATTGCCTCCACCTTGAGAGGATCGACCATGATCCCTGTTGTTGATACGATGAAACCTAACAAACGTATTGACATTACGCAGAAGCTGCACTTGTTTGGTTTCAAGCGAATCCTAAAGTAGCGACAACGTTTGAAGATTAGTCTAAGGTGTGTAGGATGATTCGTTCTCTTGCGAGATCATGATGCTAAATAATCTAGATAGGCCTCGACTATATGCTTGAGATCATGAAAAGCAAAAGACATGGTCTGCTGGAAGGTGGCTCCAACATTTTTAAGACCAAAAGGCATCTTACGATATGCGAATGTACCCCACGGACAAATGAATGTTGTTTTGTGTTGGTCTTCGGGTTTGATTTGGATTTGATTATATCCCGAAAAACCGTCCATGAAAGAAAAGGCTTCGCAACTAGCACATTCATCAATGATCTGGTCGATGAACGGTGTTGGAAAATTATCTTTGGGACATGCCTTGTTCAAATCACGGAAATCGGTACATACACGAATCGTGCCTTGTTTTTTATTGACCGACACAGGATTTGACACCCATTGAGTCAAATGGATGGGATAGATAAAACCTGCCTTTAACAATTTCTCAACCTCAATCTTGATGGCTGCGGATTTCTTGGGATTAACTAGACGAAGCTTCTGTCTAACAGGCTTGGCATCAAGATACATTGTGATTTCATGTTCAACTATTTTTGGATCGATACCTGGCATTTCCTCATAAGACCAGGCAAAAACGTCGCGGAACTCTTTGAAAAGATACGTGTAGATTTGAATATCTTTGGGGGAGAAATCTGCTCCGACGAAGATGTTCTCCACGACACCAGGGTTTCGGGAGATGTTGATTGGTATAGTTTCAATGATAGTTTCCATATTTCCCTCAGCATAAATTTCATGTGTAGCTAAGAGGTTAATAGGACACCATTGATCTCCCGTCATGCTCACGGTGAATTCTCCTGCTTTGATTCGGCTTAACTCTAGAATAAAATATGATCTGTGATGAAGATCTTCCCAAGGTTTGTCCAGACTAGTCATTACTTCGATTATTGCTTCATCAAAAGGCAATTCTAAGTCTAACGAATCAACAGTAGCGAGAGAACCCTGAGCCCAAATAGGCTCTAGAAGTGGATCTAACTCTTGTGCAGGAGTTAGATCAGTGTTAGTTGAAGCTTGCTGGACTAAAGAGTATGCTTCTTCAATGGAAGACAATGGCATGGACATTCCTGAGTGCCATGTCTCATCCATCATGGTTGATGGGGAAGGAAGAATCCATGGATCCTCGAAGTAAGTCGTGTGGAACGACGAAACTTGAAAAATCTCAACCTTATGGTGATTAGATATAAATTTGATATCGCCCTGACGGGGTGGGTAATGAA
Organism: Picea engelmannii; assembly: GCA_009831015.1. Lineage (NCBI taxonomy): Eukaryota > Viridiplantae > Streptophyta > Pinopsida > Pinales > Pinaceae > Picea > Picea engelmannii. The sequence continues at coordinate 13,572 of ML812383.1, forward strand.
AGGTACCCATCAAGGATGGGCACAAACCAAATCCTACATTGACGACACTTGGTTGAGGATTATCAATCATCGGGACCGTGGATGCCCCCAAAGCTGGGTCAGGTCTGGAGAAAGACAATTGATCGATGGTTACTATCCGACCCTCGTGTGGAAACAACAAGACCCGAAAAACTATAGAAACCACAACTTGCATAGCATAAGTCCAACTCCATCCTAACAAGAGGTTATAGTCGAGGGGAGCATCAACTACCTCTACTTCGACACACACGGTCTTCCCTCCTAACTGCATGGAGAAAGAATGAACGATGCCATGTGGTCGAAACGAACGATCGTCGAAAGCAGTGAGGAGAGTAGGTGATGGAGACAAAACGGACTGGCCAATGGCCTTCCAACATACCAACAACATAACGCATGTCGAGGTGCCCTTGTCGACCACCGTGCGAAAGATATTCCGAGTAAAAATTTTCGTGGGGTAAGCCACTACTATCTGAAACGCTACGTGGTAAGGTAGACGAGGTTTTAAGTCAGTTGTATCTAACATGATGGTACCCAGATTACAAGTCTCAGTAGAGCCCAATGCGGTTAACAAGGCTTTCGTCTGAGCAGGGCAGCTTTGGAGGACCTCCAAAGCCGACATCGCATAAGGGGTTTGTGATAAATCTTCCACCACAGAATAGTTCTGGGCGGCCCTTGCATTTGGGTTATGAGAAGCCTTTTTAAATGCACCTTTTGGAATGCGTGTCATTGTTTCTCCCAACATCTTCTTAATCTGTAGAGGAAGATATGGGAGGTTAGCTTCTTTACCCTTCTCAGAAGCGCTTGGTTTACTTTAATCGTGCGCTCTAGTCGATATGAAAGCATCACCCCTAACCATATAAACGTTCGTGGATGAGGGGTTGTTCGGAGGTGGGCAGGTTTTTTGGCTGCCCCCCTCCGTACTTCCAGAGGCTTGAGTTAGATTTTGCCCATGTTGAAATGGGTTCGTCAACACCGTCTGTTGTTGATGCGTGACAATTTTTTGGGCCTCTGCAAGTCGAGGACATAGATGGGTCGGGTGGTCTTCCGCACACAAGTTGCAAGGATACCTCGCCTTCTGTTTTTCAGTTTTGTCCTGTTGAGCCCTCATGATGGCGTCTTCTTCAGAGAAAAATTTGGATGTTGCGAAGTCTTTGGATAACTGCGGGACCAAAGACTTAAGGAACCACTCAAGCAGGAATGTTGGTGGGACTGGTACTTTGATTAAACTCTTCTAGTGTCTCCACTTACGGATGTGATTAGAGATATGGTCCATTGTTGTCTTTTTGAAATTGGCGAGCAGCTCTGTGCCAACATTGTATTTCACAGGTAACTGTGAATGGTTAAGGAAAGCCATCGCCAGTTCACCAAAAGAATAGTATCTTGAGCGATCGAGCTCAATGTACCATTTCGCAGAACTCCCAATGAGAGTACGTTGAAACAATCGAAACCGTACAGAGTCATATTTCAATGAGTTAGATGAGCACCAAAGATGAAAGGTAGTCACATGATCTCCTGGATCTTCATTAGGCTTGACTTCGAACTTTGGAATGTCCGAAGGTTGTTGAATTGTGACAAATAGGGTCATTCAACAACCTTGTCAAATATGGCAAGTGTAAAGTCGCCAGGAATGGTAGTTTGGGTCGCTGCTGATAACCTAGGAAAAAGGGACCTGGAGTTTGACTGGCACCAGGTTGCCAGGAAAAGTTTGGTTGCTGGCCTGGATTCTGGTAGAAACCATGGCCCTGGCCAGCATACATATTTTTCATATGTGGAGACATCATCGGTTGATTTCCCAAATATGACATAGATTGTTGGGCATGCATTGTATTTGAAGGACTTTGGGAAGGATTACCCCATGCCAGTCCCGTGGGGAGAGGCATAGTATTTTGTCTAGGGTTCCATTGATTGTGGAAAGAATTACCCCAGATCAACATTCCGGAGGAGGGAACAAATCCTTGTCCTGAATTCCAAGGTCCTGCTAGGTTTGCCCCCTGTGCAGGAATAGTACCCTGCACAAGAGTAGACTGTCCAAAAATGGGGTTGCCCCCAGTCGGGAAAGCGACTGATGAGAAGGTGTTGTTACCAAACCTTCTGTTCCAAGAAAACAGTGTCGAACCTACCAGCATACTATGCGAAGGTGGTCCTTGATTCCCCACTCCAAATAAACTATTATGTGTAGGTTGCCCGACGGACTATTGATGCGAGCCACCAAGTGAAGGGGATGAAGGAGGGATATGATCTCCTCTGTAAGGAAAGGTGTTAAAAGGGACATGAGTGCCTCCTATGTGACCTTGCAGAGGAGCGCTAGAGCTCCCTGCCCCCAGACCTAAAGTCTGTAAAGTGGAGTAGGAAAGTACAGGACTTGTACCCGAACTAGGCATACCGTATGAAAACGGAGGGCATGTCGTACTATGTGTGAAAGGGGTTTGGACAACTATGCGAAGTAGTGGCAGTCGAGACCATGGTGGCTCGGACTGACGACGGTAAGTTAGGAGATGACGACTCTCCTGTGGTGACAACCGTGGTGGGAATTGAAGAATTCCCAAAAAGAGTAACAACATTTGTTTCCATTGTTGTGTGTGACACTGTCTGGCGCTCGTGAAATTGAATTGGTACAATAAAAGGTGCCAAGAAATCAGTGGTTGGGGTTTCAACTAAGCCAAGAGAGGTTGCTTCAAGGTCCAGAATGGTCTATTCCTCCAGGGGTTGTTCGGGCACAATGGTTTGTAACCCGGCCGCTTCAAAATACCCTTGTTGGTCTATCTTCTACCTTAATGGTGGCAGGGGTGGCTCCAATGTAACCGACGACAGGCCAAGAAGCCTTCGTAACCGATGGAGCTTGGGATCCTCCACTGTGTGAGAAGATCCAAGACATTCTAAGGTAGTCTAAATGCTCAAAAGTAATACACACTAAGAAAAAAGTCCCTAGAAGATAAGACAAGCAACCACTAAATTAATTGGAAGAATAGTTACAACAACCAACACTAGAGAAACTTACCGGTGCAAGTGCAACTCGAACACGGAAGCACCCTCTGGGTATACTCTGCAAAGCGTGGCCTGATGTCTGTCCTAGGTACCGCAGTATACCCCCGCAGTCACCTGTGTATGTCCCTAACAAAGATTGGCAACTAGGTTTCCAGCACGCGAACAGTCACCAGGCGGGTACAGTCGAAAGTCGGATAGACCACAATGAGCAGGGTATCGAGCCTAAAACTTGTCAAGGGTATCGAGAGCAAATGGTTTGTAATACAATTGAGGACCCCGAACGGATTCGAGACCCATGAAGCCCCATGGCAAATTCAAATGACGAAATCCCAAAACAAGCCCTCTATATGTGTTCTCCACTACGATTGGTCTGGCTTTGGAGGGGTTATCTTCGCTACCTTTCCGCACGCGACCTCGTGTTTATCCCCTGTGTTAGAGGGGGGTCCCGGATAACTTCCACGAAATTAGACTTAGACACTCCCTATCTCAGACTCCAATGTTTGATTTTAAATGGCCTTGAAGAGTTTCCTCTCCAACCTAATCCAAGGCCTTAGTTCTAAACTAGTTTGTGAACCCTACAAACATAAAAGTCTAGTAGATTTTAAATTTAGCGTTACTTTTATGGATTTGTATTACGTCAAGGGGTATGAGGTTGAAACCGATGATGTGTAAAAGACAAAAGCAAAAAATGAATAAAAAAGCTGGAAACAAAACTTTTACTGAATGCAAAATTTCGACAACTTTTCAAAAAATATTTTTTATTTTTCTAAGATTTTGGACATCAAACTCAAAGGAATTTCACTCGAATACGAGCTACTTATGATCTAAGTGAACTGCAAAAACTTATGAAATAAAATACTTTTCCCTAGCTAATGATGCAGGAACACACTCTTCAACCAAAGAAGGAAACGAAAAGAGATTTTTTTTTATTTAAATGCTAGTAAAGCAAGAAAGGGAAAATACCGACAAGCAAAAAACCAAGAAAAACAATTTTGGCTTAAATCGTAGATCGCAAAGAATCATATTTAAAAAATCACACAATAGCAATTGTAAAAACAATGACTCTCACACTTGTCTAAAAACCGTAAAATTTTTATTTTTTTGACAATGTTTTAAATGAGAAAAAGCAAGCTAAGGGTAAAATTAATCCTAAGCTACTGACTGTTCAAACAAAGATTCAAACACCTGAGAGGAATACTTCTTATCAAAGGAGAGGATGACTGCCTCACCCTTAACAAAAAGTAGCCTGCACAAGCACACAACTATTACTCAAACAACACGCATGCGAACGCGCGCTGAACAAAGACAGAGGGTGTGTACACATGGGTGACCTTGTACAGGCCACATGTATATCTAAACTCTAAGAAAAAATGAAAACAAATAGACCAAACCAGGAAGAGACCACTGATATTGATAACCAGGATCCCTTGAAGGCTTGGATACTCTTTCTAAGAGAAAAACAAATAATGCAAGGAAAATAATAAGGCAAAAAACAATCTAAGATAGGACTGTTAGCAAACAAGACTCAGACAGAATTCTAGAAAACCCCCTGAGAATGTGTAATTCTGACAAGGAAGAGGATGACTGCCTTTGAGGTTCCTTGAACTCTACACGCTACTGCTACTTCTACAGCTAGCGTTCACACGCAGGTTGTAAGAGGATAGGGCACGGGTACACACGTGCAGACCTTGTGCAGGCCACGTGCACCTCTGTGGGTCTCGAGAAACACAGTCAAGCAAAAGTCAGGGAAAGATGGTATGGAAAACCAGACTCCCTGCTAGCTCAGACTTTACAGAAACGGAAAGAAAAGACAGGCAAGAAAAACTAGTCTTTAAACTACCCAAAAACTAAATAAAATTCCAGAAACCCTAGAGAGTCTCCACAGTACGATCGCCAATTCTGTTGTTGGGAAAAACACCCTACAGATTAGCAAATAGAGTTCAGACTTTGCATGCAGATATGATTGGATAGAAATTACTTTCTACCTTCATCCCTAGATTTAAATCCCCTTTCTTAGTAAATGCATGGAAAGATCAACCTACCTCGTTACCGGCATTTGATGTCGATCCTCTGTTGTGCTTGATTACTTGTTCAAAATACTCCTTCCAAAGCTGACCTACATTCAAGATGAGAAACAACTATGCATGCATACTACTTATATACTAACGGGTTAGAAATCAAACATAAACTAATCAAACCATAAAAAGTTCATGAATTGGGACGAGAAAAGAATTCTCTTTATTACTTAAAATGAGTCAACTTACAAAAGTTGAGACCGACCACCGCTCCTTGAACCTGATCCTGGGCTCCTCTTCTTCTATCCTCCAACTGCTTTGCTTTGAATCTCCTTTGACATAAGGAAAGGCTAAAGGGTTGGGACAATGGAATACGTAAATGGGCAGAGTTTCTTTGCTATATTTTTCCTTCTCCCCAAATGGCACCCCTACCCCTTCTTTTATAGGCTAGAAGGAGCTAGGTATTTGGACGAACCCTCGGCCATGCATGGTCGGTAGTTTTAGTTAACTCACCCATAGCTTTTTGTTCCGTCGGCAATTTTCCTTTTTTCATGCTTTTGTCGGTCCACGCGGGTTGTTTTGGGTTAGCCAGTGTGTACACGCATGCAATAATGGATTAGGGTGCGTGGGCCTTTATTCAAGAGGATTTTCAAAGAGTTGTTTAGTAGTGTTTTGGCAAAGAAGGGATATGATTTGGCCTGATGCCAGGTAAGCATGTGTGGTGCAATTTAGGGTTATAACACACTTGGAAGTTTTTAAAATTACACCTGAAGTTTAACAACCATCCAGATGCTTAACAAATGCCTAAAAACTAGGCATTAGTTATTTCAATATCCCCCTTGATGTCAAGTTTTTTAATTCCCAGCAATAGTCTAAGATTTGTTAAGTTATCCTTTGGAAGAGCTTTAATGAAAATGTCTCCAAGATGGTCTTCAGATTGAAAAAATTCGAAAGAGATGAATTGTTGTTGTACAAGATCTCGAATGAAATGATGTCGAATATCAATGTGTTTTCTCCTACTGTGGAATACTGGATTCTTCGTCATGGAGATTGTGCTTTGATTGTCACAATAAACTTTGATTGGGTTTTTTACTTTCATTCCCAAGTCTTGAAACAATCTTTCCATCCAAATGACTTGTGTACTTGTTGATGATGCTGCAATATACTCTGCTTCAGTTGTAGATAGAGAAACAATGGGTTCCTTTTTGTTGCTCCAAGAAACAAGATTTCCTCCAAAGAGAAAAACATATCTAGAAGTGCTCTTTCGATCATCCAAGCAACCTGCCCAATCTACATCTGTGTATGCTACAACATTGGAATCATTAGTAGCATTATAAAACAATCCAATTTTTTTTACCACTTACATATCTAAGGATTATTTTGGTTGCCCTCCAATGAGAATCATGAGGTTGATGCATGAACCTGAAAACCAGACTCACAACAAACATGATGTCTGGTTTAGTGGTTGTCAGATACATAAAACCCCCAATCAAAGATCTATAAAGAGTGGAATTGCAAAGTGGAGTTTCATCTTCCTTCATTAATTTACTCCCAACAACTACGGGAGTACTCATATGTTTACAAATTTTCATGTTAAACCTCTTCAACAAGTCTTCAACATATTTGGATTAACCAATGGATATACCTGCAGTTGTTTGTTTGATTTGCATACCCAAAAAATATTGCATTTCTCCTAAATCAGACATCTCAAATTCATATTTCATTGCCTCTTTGAACTCCTTCACAAGTGAGGGTGAGGTGCTCATAAAAATTAAGTCATCTACATATAAGCAAACAATGATGAAATCTGATCCCACAACCTTTTTGTACAATGTACTCTCAGAAGGACATTTAACAAAGCTGTGATCATGAAGATAGTTATCAATTCTAGAGTACTAAGCTCTAGGGGCTTGTTTAAGACCACAAGAGCCTTTTTAAGCCTACAAACCTTATCTTCTTTACCTTTAACAATAAACCTTGACGTTATTCAACATAAACTTCTTCCTTCAAATATCCATTTAAGAAAGCAAATTTAACATCCATCTGATAATCTGTTAAAAAAAACTGAGATGCAATGGAAATAAAAGTTCTTACAGTTTCAAGTCTTGCTACTGGAGCAAACGTTTCCTCATAGTCAATGCCTTCTTGTTTCACATATCCTTTTGCAACTAAATGTGCCTTATGCTTTGAAATACTTCCATCCATATTAAATTTTATCTTGTAAATTCACTTTACACCAATAGTGGATTTTCCATGAGGAAGATCGACTAACTCCCATGTATCAGTTTTTTCAATATGTGACATTTCATCTTCCATGGCTTGCACCCATGGCTCATCAATGCAAGCTTATTTAAAATTAAAAGGTTCAACATGGGCAAAAGAAAAAAGAGCAAAATTATCACCAACATACCTAGATGTCCTATATATCTCCTTCAAACTTCTTTCTTTTCTAGGAGGACTAGATGAAGATGTTGATTGTGTATGAACATTAGATCTTGTTATCGGAGAAGATGAAGATGAACTTGATGGAGAACTCCTTGAAGGTGAGCCCACATTTGTTACATTAGAGGTATGCAAAGACTGATCATTTTTATCATAAATTAAGTTTTCAATATGTGGAGTAAGCACTTTATCTTCTCCTTCATTATTGTGATAAACTCCCCCTTCATCAAAGATCACATCTCTACTAACATAAAGTTTATTAGTAAGTGGATAAAAACACCTATAATCCTTTCTTTTTTCTGAATATCCAATGAAAATACATTTCACTGATTTTCCATCTGATTTATGTCTTTGTTCCAGGAATGTGAATAAAGCATGCAGACCCAAAAAATTTCAAACGAGAAATATTTGGTTTTCTACAAAACCAAGCTTCATAAGGAGTATATTTTTTTAACATATTTGTAAGACTTTTGTTGAGGATATATGTATCTTTATGGACTACATCTTCCCAATACATATTTTACAAACTCATTTTTTTAACATACATCTAGCCATCTCTACAATTGTTATGTTTATTCTCTCTGCTACTCCATTTTGTTGAGGAGTATATGCAATAGTTAACTCCTTCTTGATGCCATGTAACCTGCAAAATTATTTGAATTCATTAGAGGTGAAGTCTCCACCTCAATTAGTTCTCAAGACTTTCAAATAGTATCCACATTCCTTCTCAACAAGTGCTTTAAATTTTTGAAAGCAACTAAAAGCTTGAGACTTCTCACTTAAGAAATAGACCCAATAAATCCTTGAAAAATCATCTACAAAGAGAAGAAAATACATATTCTTTCCAAGAGATAAGGTCTGCATGGGGCCATAAATATTTGCATGTACTAAGGCCAAAGGTTCACTTGCTCTAAAATGATGATGAGGAAAGTTATCTCTATGTTGTTTCCCTTTTTCACAACCTTCACATATCTTATTATTGGGTTATATTAATGAAAGAAAACCTCTTACCAAATTATTCTTTTGCATGAAGGAAAGAGATCCAAAATTAAGGTGCATAAGACTTTTGTGCCATAACCAAGACTCATCAACCGAGGCCTTCAAGAAAGCTTCTTTTGGTTCCATACTTAACAAAAACATCCTATTATCTGTCATAGGAACTTTGGCAACAAGGCCTTTGTTGTTAAAAATCTTACAAAACTTTCCTTCAAAAAAAATCTTGTAGTTTTTAGAATTTAGTTGCCCTATGCTAATCAAGTTATGATTTAAACTTGGAACAAACAAAGTATCATGTATATACATAATACTTCCATCTTTGACTTTTATGGCAAGGGTACATTTTCCCCTTACTTCTACCTCATTATCATTTCCAAAGTTTACTCTTCCCTTCACACTCTCATCTAACTTTACAAATAGATTTTTTGTTTCATGTCACGTGAATTGAGCAACCACTATCTAAATACCTTACAAAATCATATTTGGCATAAAAAATATTACATGTGAGAAACAAAGTTTGTGAGTTCTCACCTTCATCTTTACTAAAATTCGCTTGAGCAATGTCTATTTTCTTCTTAAAATAATAGCTTTCAAGGTGACCATCTTTATTACAATAGATGCAATGAAAGTTACCTCACCTAGGGTTGTTTCTTCTTCCTCTACCACGACCTCCTCTTCCTATGGCTCTTCCACGACCTCCACCTCCTCTATTTGATGATGAAGAAAAAGTAGAAGCACCATTCATGGTAGTGGAAGATTGTTTCTTCTTGTCGTCAACCTTCAACTTGCTTTGGAAAGCTTGATCCTGGGTTTCCTCATTCTTTTTTAACCTGTCTTCATGTACTTGAAGGCTTCCAAATAGATCATCAAGGGTTAGCTGTGATAAATCCCTTGACTCCTCTATAGCAATAGTGACGGGATAAAATTTGTTAGGAAGACTTTTCAAAACTTTTTCAACAATCCTCCTATCTTCAATAAATTCACCATGAGCATGAATAACATTCACAATATTTTGAACTCTAGTAATAAAATATTCAACACTCTCATTTTCTTTCATGGTAAGAGATTCAAAATCTCTTCTCAACATTTGGAGTTTGACAACTTTTACCTTAACAGATCCCTTGTATGCCTTCTCCAAGGTTTCCCAAGCATCATGTGACTTACTACATTCTACAATCTTTGGAAACACTTTGATGTCAACTCCAATTCGAAGGATGAACAGAGCTTTGACATCCTTTTTTTTGTTCTCCTTCAATTCTGCCTTATGATCAACAGAGAGAGCATTGTAGGAAGTCTGATCAACTGGTTATGTTTAATCTACAAAAACAAGCACCCATAAATCTTGTGAGATGATCTAAGTTCTCATCTTCACACACCAATACTCATAATTTTCCCCACTAAAAAGAGAAATATGGTAATGCACAACATTTGAATTTTGGGACATTTTCTCCTTCTCCAAATTAAAAAAAAATGTTGTGATCAACCTGCTCTGATACCAATTGAAGGATCTGAGCACGAATGGACTTAAATGACAGATGAAAATCACACCCAAAGAAACTCAGATTCTACCTAAAAAAAATTCCCAATGGAAATCTTTGCATTGTATATAGACAAAGGAAACACTGTGTTTTTTTTAAATGCTCTGTTTTAAAAAATGCTACAACAGATTAAGTAAGAGCTCTCTATTTTATAAAAAAAAAACTACTAAAGATAACTACATCACCTCTCTATTACATAAAAATACAACAAATAAGCAACATCATATCTCTGTTATAAAAAAAAATCTTTGTTGCATAAAAAAAATCTGCCTGTTGCACAAAACAAAAGCTACAACAAAATACAAATTAATAGATTCGATCATTTCTCAACATGTATGAGAGAAAACAAAATATAATTTAAATAATACACAACACAACTGCGTTGAGGGCCATGCAACTGTTTAGGGGGAAAATGTGGAAAAATAGTTCAAACACTTAGCAGTTTTTAAATTACACCTGAAGTTTAACAACTGTCTAGATGCTTAACGAGTGCCTAAAAACTAGGCATCAATTATTTCATGTACAACCCATCCATACGTTGTACGGTCGCTCTAATCGAGTGATTTCTCTATTGGTCGATTTTCCCATCTCTTCTTGGGCGATTTTCCTCTCTAGTCGAATTAATTATCCCTCTAGTCGATTGGACCCCCCTCTGGTCGATTTCATTTAGCTTGGTCGACTCAACATTTCCTGGTCGATTGACCTTGTTGTTGTTTTTTGGCCACTACACAATTTCTTAAGGCTCAAGATTGAATGTAAAGTACCCTTGTCAATATATTGAGCAAAATATGTCTATTATCAGGTACAGGCACAATATGTCGTTTCAAGAATCATACTAGGCTTGTGTGGCATAGTTCATTAGCTCCATTTGGTGGGGTTTCATCTTTGTTGGTGATTTTGAAGCTTCGGAGTCCGACTATGTCTTTTCTCAAGTTATTTCAAAATCACGATCTAGAAACCAATAGACTTTTCAATGCATTCAACATATAAGGTTATGCTCAAAGCCTCTGAGAATATGAAGTAAATAAATGTTGGCCTTTTCCTCCACTTCCAGGTTTGATGCAAAGGATATTTGGGGAAATCCTAGATGCTTTTTTCCCCACCACTTGAAGTTCTTAGATACAGATAGTGGAAGTGCTCATAATGTCTCAAAAAATGCCTTTATACAGATAGCTCGAATGAAAATAAGATTGTTTAGGAGTAGTGGCATACACCACTAAGAAACCACCAAGGAGAAAAAGAAAGTGTTGAGGCTTGACATAAATCCCAATCGATGAGAGTGATAAGTTCACGAGAATCCAGTTTTGAGACAAGACAAGAAGTCTCAAAGTTTGTAGACAAAATATTCTTGCATGTGGTAGACATAAGTGGATTCCATACGAAGATTAGATAATAAGTGTGCAAGATCAAGCATTGAATTCGAGTAGCATGGTCCAAATCTTAAAGGCCTTGAAGACAACAAACATATGCATTCATTTTGCTTGTTGATGCTCAACAACAAAGAAACAAATCAAAATCTTTTGGATGTTTCCAATCAACGACATTTCTAACTAAGAAATAATGAGTTTGTTGATTATCATTGCTAGGTAATTGTTGCGTGCAAGCTACATTTAGGACAGAGACCTAACAACCCTACAAAAAATAGAGTTAATATTACACATAGACTTTCATCAAAAAAATTAGGTCTTATAACCATTTTAAAGGCGGGAACATAAAATAACATAAATCCTTGTACATGGATGAGGACAAAGACCTACAAGTTTGTCTAAAGGCATAACACTCTTTACAACACTAAGAATAAAGATCATAAACAATTTTTCGGAGAGGATCCATATTGATAAAGCTAGTAAAATAGAAATCCCTTGTTTAGAAATCATAAAAGGACATATAATCAATTTAAAAATGATATAGAGTAGAGAGTTGTGTTTGGTTTAAAAAGGTAAAGTAGTAAACATTGATAGTGCAATTTGAAACATAGTTCCTCATTGATGTACTACAAGATACGCAAAAGACGATCGCTTCATCGTAATTTGTGTTAAGGGTCGTCTTACTTATTATTTCATGATTTTATTAAAAAATAAAGTTCATGTATTTCAATAGTAAAATAATAAAAAGGTCACAAAGGTCTAGGGTAACTTTTTATTTAAGGTACAAAAGTGTTAATTTACAATAAATGCTAAATATTATATATATATATATATATATATATATATATATATATATATATATATATATATATATATATATATATATATATATATATATTA
>ML812383.1:27127-41351 GCA_009831015.1 Picea engelmannii
GTGATTCTTTAGAATTTTGTTTATGTGCTCGAAAAGCATTAAGAGAAGCTTTCCAAGATCACCATACTTTTGTTGAGTTAAGAGGTTAGGAAGGTTGGTAGTGTGACAAATATTTTGAAAATGAGATCTAATATGGGTATAGGGTGGACAATCTAAAAGAAGTGTTTTTCATCTTCAACCTTCTTAGTGTCACAAAGGTGACACACTCTTTCATCCCATGGCATTTTAGGAATTGACCAACGCTCAATTTCACTATGGAGCTCGTGAGAATTTGTTCTTATCTGAGCAATGCTTTTTTTTTTCTTTACACTTGACAAAATAGATAGACAATTTTGATCTTCTAGATTAGGGTTGATTACATCTTTATAATACTTTAATTTTCTTTTTTCCTCTAACTCTTTATCACACCACATTTTATCCTTAAATTTTGATTTGACGTTTTTTTTAATAGTATCTTTATTCTGCAAAATGGTGTCTTCCATGATTCCCCAATAGTTTAGCCAAGACCAGGCATCTTTATGCCATCCTCGCTTGAGTCGATGGTGGTTATGACTCAATTTTGAAGCAATTTTAGGAAACCTCTTGTCTTCCATGTTGTTTAACTTGTTCTTCTGCATTAGGTATCTAGTCATATCCATGCTCTCAATGGGGGAGAGGCTTGTTTCTAAGAGGAGGATGGGATATGACGTATTTCCTTTAATTTTGAGATTATAGGTTATAAAATTCTTTTGTTTTCATATATGAAGGTATCATAAGGGATCTTATTGGATTTAATAATCATGACCTTAGTATTATTGGTATTAATAGGCATACCCATATTGGAGCAAAAATACTTGAGGATTCTTAGTTGGTTTTCAAGATCATGGGGACTCCTTGCCATAAGAACGATATCATCGGCATAAAGAAGAAGATTGATGACTATACCATTGAGGGTAGGGCCGACACAACCTGGTTTTTCCAAGCAATCTTCTAACTTGTCAATGTAAATGCCAAAAAGGGTAGGGGACAAGGAACAACCTTGTTTGACTCTGATATTGCAGTTAATCTCTTTTGACGAGCCCTCAGTTTTTTAAACTTAGAAATAACATTCTCATACATCCTTATTGCAACAACCCTCAACTCGAGAGGAACTTTTATCTCTTCCAACCTATTCCAAAGGTTTTTCCTAGGAACCATGTCAAAAGCTTTTCTAAAGTCAACAAAACAACAAAAAATATTGGTTTTAGTATTGCAAAACTCCTCTGCAATGGTCCTAAAGGTAACAAGATGGTCAACAATTGAATGATATCTCCTAAACCCGGTCTGGCCTTTAGCTCTTTTACCATGACTTTCTGGCCAAAGGCTAATCTTCTTTTCCAAAATAATTCCATAAAGCTTGGCTAAAATTGGGCTAATCATAATGGTCCTATAATTAGAGGGAATGTTTCTATCCCCATTTTTAAAAATAGGAACAATGAGGCTTTGCATCCACGGTTTAGGGAATCCTTGCTTGACTGCTAAATTAAAGAGCTTGTGTATGTGAGGGATAAGGATTGGCCCTCCGATTTTAAAATTTTTAGCTTGGTATCCTTCAATGTCCTTAGCTTTCCCATTTGCAAGCCGCTTAACCCCAAACTCTATGTCATCTAAAGTTTAAATATTTTTTTAATTATAATTTTTATTAAAAAATATATATGAGTTAAATTAATAAGTTTAGATCATTTTTATTAAAAAATATATTAACAAGTTTAAATATTTTTTAATTATAATTTTTATTAAAATATATATATATTTTTTTAAATTGAAATTTTTTATAATATTCAAAGTTACTAGTTTAGTCCCCGGATGGGGTGTCAATGGGATCTTCGAGCACATGGACAGATGGGCAGACACATGGCCATAGCCCACGTAGCACCACGCCACCGCAACCCGCACTCACTCCAGGCATTTAATCCATGCATTTAAAATTTCAATCGACGTACCCCTACACTCATTTTTGCACAGAGCAATTTATGGTAATGGCGCTCCAACGCGTAGGGGTGGTAAATGCAATGGGATGGCCTCCTAACCAGTCCCATCGTAAGCCCCAGATATTTGGTTTTTGGTCTGCGGCGGTGAAACTCATGGCTCATTCGCATTATTTGCCTCCTGCTCCTCGCAGTCACACACCAGTCCACGTTTCTCTTCGTCTCTGGTACGAGCTTATCCCTCCGCTCCATCTCCACCTCGAGCTCTTCATTCTGCTCCACCTTGGGTTCATTTCCCCCCCTCCTCTCCTGGTCTTATTCTCGATGCCTCACCAACGAGGTAAGTCAAAGCGTGGGGTGGCCTGGTATGCTGCGAGAGGTCGTGGCTAGCGGGGTTGTGGTAGGCAAGCTCCTTAGAACTTGTCTCTAGCTCTTGTCTGTGCCTCCACTCTAGATCTCCCCCCTCGACCCTGTTCGCGCCTCTACTCCAGAACTCCCTCTTGATCGTGCTACCACTCCGAAACTCCATTCTTTGTCCTCTATGTTTGCATGCAGAGTCGAGTGGTTCGATAACTTTGGAAATTCCCTCAGTTTTGTTCCTAAGCTCAACCCTAAGCCATCGCCCACCCACCAGCCTCCACCCCATCCCCCTCCTCCCTCCGCTCCCCCCAGTCTGACCGCCCCTCTCTCTTCCTCCTCCTCCCCTCTCCCTTCTTCCTCCTCCCCTCTCCCTTCTTCTTCTGATGCTCCACCACCCCCTCTATCTCCTCCTGCTTGTTCTCGGTGCGATGGGCTAGGAAATTGGAAGAATTCTCTGGATTTCATCCAGAGCTCAGTCATAGATGTCAAGTGTGCCATCAAGGAGTTCTTGAACATGGATGACCATCGGGTTCGACGCGAGGAGCAACTGGAGTCTCTTCTTCGTGCTCTCTGGCATACCACCCAGGACACAGGGATCCCTTGCAAGGACATTGCGTAGGACCAACAGAAAGAACAAAAGCCCGACCCCAGCTCCGGATGATCCCAACATCCTCAGGTTTCTTTGGTTTTTTTATGTTTTCAGACAGTTTAGTTTACTGGGTTCCAGCCCTGCATGGCTTCCTAGCTTCTAGGCTTAACACAATTTTGTTTTTACAATTTTTGACAATTGCATGGACAATGAGAAACTCTACGGCCAGGTGGCAACATTGGTATCCCACAAGGGCGATGTTGCCACGGTCTCTCGGGATATTCCTCCGTCTGTAATTTTTGCTCTTTATCAAGTTTCAATATATTATTCGAACTTACAAAAAAAAATTACTAGTTTAGTTTTTTATCAATATTATTATAGATTTTTAAATTTGGATTATTAATTTTAAGAATGGAAATTTATATTAAAATATAAAAAAATGGATTAATGTGTAAAATATGTTAAATGTTTAGCAATATTTTCATAAAAATATTCAAATTTATAAGGATTTTATATAATTTTTATAAAATTTTGACTATTTTTAAGGTGAAATAATTTATTTTATGGAATTTGGGTCAACAGTTTTTTGAAAAAATAGAAATTGACTCATTTTTTATTTTTTTTTATGAAAAACCATGAAAAATTAACCCATTTATAAATTGAAAAAATGGAAATTAATTAATTTTTTTTTAATGAAAAATTAACCCATTGAGCCCTGTTACTTAATTTTTACAAAATTAATTATGATCCAATCAAACATCTTTAAAAAATTAAAATCACTTTCCTTAAAATTTATTTAAATGAAGAAAAAATAATAAAAAAATTTAAATTAAAATTTGCGACACTAGATGGCGACTGTAATTCATGAGTTGACACTGCCAAAGTGAAAGAAAACAATAAATTCAGCGGTGTGTGGTGTTGTGAGTGGGGTCACATGTAAGATTATGAATTCGTCAGAATGGGTGAAATTACCACAATAATTAAAACCAATTTGCTATTTGTTGCTGAAGTCAAGGGTGTGTACTATTAAAGGAGCCAACGCGGGCCTTTTTCAATGTTCGGTAAAATGATGCTGCACATCACCATTATTGCCCTTAGCAGGATTTTACATATTTATCAGTCCCACGATAAGAATCTTTGAAAAGGATTCAAGCTACGGTCCGTTGGGACGAGGTTCCGAAGTAAGCAGGTTTGACTTTAGTGTAATTATCCCAGCTTTCATTCCCAGAGTTTACATGGTACCGATATTAAAGTCCCGTGAGACAGCGCGGTTGGTAATGACAAGTACTTTTCTCCAAGTGTTGGGAGGAGGTCTTGAGGTCAAATCCGGCTGGGTCTCCAGGACGAATTGTAATGGCTGCTTGTGATGTAAATGATTTATATCTCTAATATAAATCGAGTTAATTTCTCGTTAAAAAAAGAAAAGAAAAAGATGAATACTACAAACCATCTAAACATTTATATTTTGATATTATAATAAATTTGCAATACATTAGCAATAGGGAAGCAATAAATATTATATTTTTTAAATTTCTATGGTTGTGTTCTTTTTTAATCAGTTTTGTTAGAAATTGGTTAATAATTTAAAAGAATGGATGAGATTGTAGAAATCACTTTTTGGTGGATTAGAGATTTTTTCAAGTCGCTCCATCCATACATTCAACACTGCAATTTAATCAATGAAAAATTACTATTAAAATTGGAACCATTTTTATATTTAAAGCTGTAATTCAAACAATGAAAAATTACAATTTCATCAACAATTATATAGCAAAATTTTGAAAATTACCCAAAAAGTGAAAAGAATCTAATAAATATTCTCTCACCTCTTCCATGTCTTAACTATTAAAATTAAGTTACTTATCACTTTTTCAGGATTGTATCTATATCTCAATTGGGATATTGGACTCCAAGAAACACCTTTTAGTACAAATATGGTATATTGAAATTTATATATTATGGTGAACCACTTCTCTCAATTAATGTGGGATAGTAATATAAAAAGTAAAGGTTAGTTGGACTTTTATGGCTGTAGGCAGTTATCATTTTGTTTTATATATATATATATATATATATATATATATATATATATTCCAAGTCTTTATATTACTAATGAGAAGATAGTATACAATTTTTTTTATTGCTCGCGAGGAAACTAAACCAGTAGCAAAACATAACACTGCCATTTTGAGTTTTCTTGATATATCTAATCCCTGTAACTGATAAATTAAAACACAGATAGCTTCTAGTTCTACTGTCTGTCCTATTTTTCTTATTTAGTCTACTATAAGGAGGTGGTAAACCCAGACCTCTCATGTAATTTAACAAAAAACACAGATGGAACAATATAAAACTTATCTAATGGTTCTGCCTTTTCCACTAGAACTTGGGGCTGGGCATAGTCCAGATTGGACAAGTCCATACCAGCCAGCTTGTCTGCAATCAAGTTCAACTTGGGGTTGACCAACTTGACCTAGAGCTACACATCGTCGAGTTGCAGGAGAAATTCCTGGCGAGCTTCATGGTGGTTCAAGAGAACTCGGTCCATCAGAGTCTTCAAATGCCAGTAAATATCCACTTTTTTCAAATACTACGAGGTCCTCTCTCAGAAGGTGCCAGTATCAGGTACCCATGATCTGGCGGTCTCCCTAACCTCGTCATCAGGGATGAATCTCCCTAGGACACAAACATTTGCCTCGACCAGGTCCATATCTGTCTGAATTTATGGAGGGGTGACATAACGGTAGGTGTCAGCTGAGCTTTCGGCCGCGTCCACCAGGCCGAAGAACAACCGGGTTTTGGGTCTATGTGAGGTGCCACCATAGCCTCAAAAGGAGGAGCTTCCTCTTGTCATATCAAAGGAATAGGGAAAATAGAGTGCGAGAAGTAGGAGCAAGGAGGTGGAGGAAGTGCCCACCGCAGGGTGGAGAAGAGAAAACGTGGATGGAAGCGGGGGAAAACAGAGACAAACAACCAAAGAGAAGTAGCAATGAAGCCAGAGAGGGATGCAACTAACATAGTCACCCAAAGCCAGGAGTCGTAAGCGGAGGATGTGCCCATAATTGATGAGGATATGGGCCATATCCATCATTAAATAGAGCAGCTCCGCCACCTTCCCATACCACATGCGAAGGATAGGAGGATCGAATAGGTGAGGTGAGTGCAGGAGCATGAGGTGAATGCCAAGACGAAACCACTCGAGAGCCAGGAAAAGACATGGGCGAGAGAGATTAAGTTGCATGGGGAGGTGATGCGGGTGACAGAGGTGACTGGAAACTGTCTGCAGCGTGAGGGGCCAGGTGGAGGGGAGGGGAGGGGCCCACCAACACTTTGAATGCGTCCCTGTAACTACCAACCCCAATGAAACTCCAACCAACCT
Organism: Picea engelmannii; assembly: GCA_009831015.1. Taxonomy (NCBI): domain Eukaryota; kingdom Viridiplantae; phylum Streptophyta; class Pinopsida; order Pinales; family Pinaceae; genus Picea; species Picea engelmannii. The sequence continues at coordinate 33,402 of ML812383.1, forward strand.
CTAACACATTAGTTGAGAGAAGTGGTTCACCATAAAATATAAATTTGCATAAAGATGATGGTAACTTGTGAAAGGGTATGGAATGGACCACTTTTCTCAACCATTAAGTTAGTAGGAGGCATCACTTCTTTATGACTGTACCTATTGGTATAAGAATTATAGTATATTGGAATTTATATGTTATGGTGAACCACTTGTTTCAAGTGACGTAGAATAGTGATTTTTATATAGAAGTTATAACAAAGAAAAAATTCATGCATTAAACAATTTCAATAGAATAAATTACAAGTTTAAGAAAGAGTAAGTTAATAAGTAGAAATCTCACTCTTTTTCTCATGGAGACTTATCCTTGAGTTGACATGAATTTTGACAAAAGTCATAGTTCGACCTAATTGATTGGAACTTCAATTATGGAATTTTGATTCTAGGGGTTTTGACACATTTTAAGACTTGTCATCACCTAAGTTTTAACAATTGAGCTAATCAGAGTGGAACTTTTATATAACAAAAGGATAACTACCTACCCGAATCAAACTCCAACCAACCTTTAACACATTAGTTGGGAGAAGTGGTTCACCATAACATATACATTCGTATAAATATCATGGTAACTTGTAAAAAGGGTATATAAGGGACCACTTTTCTCAACCAATATTATATGAGTTATTAACCATTAAGTTAGTAGGAGGCTTCACTTCTTTGTGACTGCACTATTATGCATATAAAAATAAGAGAAGGATAATAAAATATAATAGTAAACGTTTATAATTAATTAATAAATAAATAAGTAAAAAGACACACCTCTTCATAAAGGAAAAAAGAGGCATCTCTTAGACTATATTTATAATCGAGGCCCATTCATTGTAAATATCATTCATCATTCTTCTTCATTTTATTAATCAAATATTTTATTTTATCTGTTATATTGAGTAAATTACTGAATGTTTTTGCTACATTGGTATCAGAGCCCATGACATTTCTTAAAACTACTTCGTATATATTTTTTAACCCATCTATAAAAAATAGTTGTATTGACTCGGTAAAAACATTTTATTAACTTGGGCAATTTTTTTTATTGACTCGATAAAAAAATACATTATATATAAAAAGTCAATTTTTATATACCTTTTACAAAATGAATTAAAAGTGGGTTCTACAAAGAAAAAGGCTACCCACAAGATGGTTAACAATGACGAGTTACATGGGGATCTAAATCATTGTAGAGATTAATTCAATAGCATAAGGCATCGTCTTAGTAATGTTGAGAAGGGACAAAAAGAAATAGGAGAAGGAAAAAAGAGTTAGCAGAAGAACAACAAGAATTAAGAGAAAAAATTAATAAATTAATAGAAAAGGAAGAAAAAATTGACAGTTTAATAGAGGAGTCTGAGAAACGATGGCACACACCCTATTAAAAATAAGAAATGAAGACAAGGGTGAAATAACAAGGATTCTTAATAATAAAAACAAAATAATTGACCAACTAACTGAAAGGGTAGACACATTATGTGTAGAATCCTTAGCCTGGCGAAGACCACCAAGTCCAGAATCACAAAATATAAGTGATCAGAGACATCAAGAAGCACCAAAAATAATTTTTTCAAGCAATATGCATGACTCAAGGTTTCAAGATAGAGATTATAATTTTTTTTAAAAATAATTACCGAAATATGACGATAAGGAATCTAGAGGAGTTGTCATCTCGTTCAACAAAATAGAAGGTATCTTTGAATCAGATTCTCCATTGGGTGAATGAGAAAAAATAATGACAACTTCCAACAATTTAGAAGATGAAGACTTTGAATCTAATTGGGAAAATGAAGAGGAAGATGCAAGACTCTAAATCCAAGTGGGAATATGGAGAAGAAGATGAAGAATACAATGATTCCTATGAGGAAACTTAATTGTGAAACATGGTCGGTTTGTAAATATATTTTCTACATTATCCATAACCTCACCCACCAAATGTAATGGTAGCATAGTCTCATCGCATGTCAAAATTGCAAGGGACTATCTATGGAAGAGGCACCTCATCTCTAGAAGTGAAATGGGAAGTTTTGGAGATGAGAATGTGTAGTTCTGTGTATGGAGAATGGAGTCTCGATTGGATAAAATGATGATAAAATCCCATAAAAAATGGGCCAAAATACTACACATCACATACCTCTCATATTTCCTCCAACAACCCTAAACCTAGCAGAGAAACTTCATAACAAGGAGATCCAATGGTCCGACAAGATTGTTGAAATATTTTTAACATGGTTATATTGAAGGGATGGCTATTGTTTAATCTAGACAGAAGAGGATCCCCTCAAAACAAAGGTCTCTCTTGAGAGACTTCTTGACAAGAAATTCTATAGAGAGCTTCTTAGTTTTGGAGAAGATGAAGAAGATGCTAAAATTTATGGGAAACATAGGAAGTCATTAATTAAACTACGAAATTGTCTTGGAAATCTCAGAAAATATATCTTAGAGATGTTTGATAATGGATAATATCATCTGCCCATAGACTGATGATTCAAGGTCAATCAAATTTATTGTCACACTCTGGACAATTTTGATGTTGCGAAGTATAGATATACATTCTTCAGTACAAGCACAATGGCTTACATACACGTAGTCTTATAGGGAGGCCTTCATGTTTTCAACCAACACCATGTTTTTTCTCAGGACACTACCAACACATTCAACCTACGTCCACAACATGAGTATGCTTGATACCTTGGATATAAAGAGATACCTTAAGGACCTAAAATATTTCGTAGAAGAGACCAAAGATCGACTAGTGTCTTCGCTAGAAATTGGGATGGGTATGATAATTCTAGAAAGAGTACATATCAACTCTCAACATGAGCACACAGGAAACTGAAGGACAAGGTTTTCCATGAAGTAGTTCAATGCATCACAAGTCTCTTTTTTATCATTTTAAGCTTGTGGTTCTAGTCTTTCTTGTATTAGACTACACAACACTACTAAATGATGAAAAACCACAATAATCTCGACGAATGGCTTGGAGGAGATTTTGAAAATAATATCCTTGCTTTGAGGACAAAGCAATTTTGAAGAGGAAGGCAATGATATGTATATAAAAATAAGATATGGGTAATAAAATATACTGGTAAATATTTATAATTAATTAATAAATAAATAATTAAAAAGACACGCCTCCTCATAAATAGGAAAATAGGCATCCCGTAAACTATATTTATAATCAGGGCCCATTCATTGTAAATACCATTCATTATTCTTATTCATTTTATCAATCAAATATTTTATTTTATCTCACACATTGAGTAAATTACTGAATGTTTCCGCTACATGCACCTATTTATTGTGAGAATGATAGTATATCGAAATTTATATGTTATAGTGAACCACTTCTTTCAACTAATGTAGGATAGTAATTTTTATATAGAAATTATATCAAATAATAAAATCACGCTTTAAACAATTTCAATAAAATAAATTACAAGTTTAAGAAAGAGTAAGTTAAGAAGTGGAAAACTCACTCTTTTCTCATGGACACTTCTCAATTTGGCACGAATTTTGACAAAATTCACAGTTTGACCTAATTTATTGGAACTTCAATTATGTAATTTTGATTCTAAGGGTTTTGACACATTTTAATAGTTTTCATCACCTAAGTTTTAAAAAATGAGCTAATCAGAGTGGAACTTTACCTCATTTGAAAAAAATAGACTTGAAATAAAAGTTGAGCTTGTCCACTTATTAACTCACTTCACTTAAGAATGTAATTGCAACACCGATTGAGAATTCCCTCTTCTTTCTTATTATTCCAAAATTTGGTGATTACATTAATTTGTTGAATCTATGAACAATTACTTACTAATTAGGAAACATAAATTCTTCATCCATTCATACTTTATTACATCTCAAAATAATTGTGCAAACATAGTATTAAAGATGAAGTAAAACAATGCTTTGTTTTTCTCCTTCTAAACTAAATTGGGCATCCACTTATAGATTCAACTCCCCATTGATTTTCAATGTGGTGACTCCCAACATTTGTCTTAAATTTCAAATTTTTCTTTGGGTAGTGCTCCGGTGAACAATTTTGCAATTTGATGACTAGATCTACAAATCCTAAATTCAACTTGAGCATATGTGGCAATTCCTATCATAAGTTATGGTGTATATCTACATGTGCCACAAAATGGCAGTGACCACACATTTTTCTTGCTTCAAATATGTTAATACTCATCTCAAGCAAGCTACTTGACATGTTGTTGAAGTTACTGTAATTTATTCCACCTCTGTTATTGACAAGGACTTCATTGATTGCTTCTTTGAAGACCATGAAATAACACTTGAACAAAAATTGAAAGAATAGTTTGAAGTAGTTATATCATCATCAATAGACCTTTCCCAATCACTATCTATATTTCCAACTAAACCACAACCATCAAATGATCAAGTGTATAAAATACCATGTGTGTGCCATTGATATCCCTTAGTGTTCTCTTTTCTACACACAAATTTATCTCACTTGGACCATACATAAACCTTGAAATTAAACCCATTACATATATTATTCTGAAGTCTAGTGGTGGAAACATACATAATATTTCCTACTAACTTCATATAAATTGTAGGATGAACTTTGTTGTTTCCATTATCCTTAATTTCTCACCCATAGTCAAAGGTGTGCTAAAAGGGTTTACAATTTTTTCATTTTAAACTTATCATGTAAATAATTGACACACTTGTGAAATAAACATGCCATCACTCAATTGAATAACGTCCAGGTAGTTGTTTCTCCATAACACCTCCTCATCCAAGAAACCATTCTAAAACATTGACTTGACATCTAATTGAAAATATTTCCACATAAATTGAGTTGTTAATGCCATAAGACAACTTATAGTATCTAATCTTGAAACATGATAAAAAATTAATTGTAACATATACCTAGTTTTTATGAGTGACCCTTTTCTACCAATCTTTCCTTGTACCTTTCAATTGATCCATCCACCTTATGCTTCATTTTGTAGACCCACCCTCCTATGACATCTTTTCGTTGAGGGAGACCAACTAGTTCCCATGCTTCATTTCTTTCTATTGCATCAATTTCTACATGCATTTATTCACACAAATTATATTCTTCATTGCATCTGAATAAAATGTAGGTTCAAGTCAAACTTAAGAAACTAGATAAAAATTAACAATATCATCTTTTTTATGAGTCTTTTGATAAAAAAAATTGAGTCTCTTTACCTTTCTTGAAGGACTCTGAATTGACGTTGAGATTGTTAGTCAAATTCAATTGAATGAATTTGATTCATTAAATTATCAACCAAAGAGCTCATAAGCTTGTGAGATTCCAACAAAATATATGCAATATTAGGCCACTAATTTCTAAATCAAACAGAGTAAAGCAATTTCAATGCTATGATCACAGTAATACTCTTAATCATCCTTAATTTCTAACCCTTAGTTCCACATATTTTATCATTCAGATTCCATGTCCTATAGATTTCACCATTCGGTTCTACCGATCAATGATTGGGTGATTAAATATTGTGCCAGACTAGTTGTAAAAATAGAATGAATGAATTAAAATAACTCACACAATTGAAATAAATTCCCCTTAATCCCATGGATTTTACCATTCTAGTTCCATGGTACAATTGAGAATGATTGAATTGAAATAATTCACACAACTGAAATAAATCTAATTGGGAAGTGTATACCAGGGAGAGGGGATCCTGCCTCTCCTGGCATATACTTCCAAGAAGGACTACAACAAAAAACTCTTGATCTACAAAAACAAACTCTTTATTCCAACATCAAAATGATTACAGTGATTCTTCTCTTCTATGCTCTAACTCTCTCCCCATTGAACTCTCAACTCATGAACTTAACTCTTGAGATGAATGACATCCTCTCCTATTTATACATCTAGCTTCCCATCCATAGAAAGAAAATGAGTTACAACAACATGGGATTAGATCCTAAACAAGTGGATCTACCACCAACACATCCTAGATCCTAAAGATGTGGATCTTCTCCACCAAATATTGGATTTGATATAAGATAATTTGGAGAAAATAATAATAACATATTTCATGAAATCCGTGTGCTCAAATAATAATTTAGGAAATCACAATATCTACTCTAAGTAATTATTAAAACATGGGAAATCAACCACTTTAGTGTAAGTATTGCACACAAAGCTCATGAAAGGTAGAAATGAAAAATTAAAGGAATATAAGTGATGAAGCTAATGAATATGAAGGGGTAAAGTGAATGAAATATGGCTAAATGGCATCATAGAATGTGTTATTTCTGAGGTCCAACATGGATCACACTCTAACTTGTCGAAGAAGTCCTTGAATCTGAAACTTGACTACCACTAGAACTTGTGTTTCTAATAGAGTTTGTGGGAAGAGGAGAGATATCATCTTGTGATGGCTCTTTTTATAAAATCATTTGTTTTCCATGATTTATCTCTTCTTGCCACCACCACTCTCCCCTTCATTAAATATTACATCAATATCAACTATAACTTTCTTTGTGTTTCCACCACCATCCTTGCTTTTTAGCATTGGAAAATGCTTTCTTCACTCACTTCCAATTTCCTATCTTCTATGAGATTAGAATGGAACTATTAGTATCCTTTCGATAGAACACTTTCACTCACATGTATCATCATATACATGAGTGGAGGAGATGCCATTAGATTATTAGAGTTGAAATACCATACCAACTCCTAGTAGAATGGTTTGTGAAGTCTTTGTTTCCTAGCATAGCTCAGGATGCAGTCTTGTCAGGTCTCATCATTGAAGAGCATGTCATCCTTAAGGTTAAGTAATTAGACTTGGTGTATTCCAAATTTAGGATGTTGTTTGAGATTATACCTAATGCCCTTAGATCAAATACTGAGAAGTTGATACCAAGTCCCAATATTGATGGTCATGTTATAATATTTTTTGGAAATGTAGTGATTAACTAGGTTGCTAGTCAAATGGGATAGATGGCCATCTATAATTTACTACCACATCTTATTCTTGACCTACCTCAACTCTTGTACAAACCTAGGATGTTAATACACTTCAATATATGAGCCAAAATGGAAACAAGCAACTTGGGGTAAAATAAAAGTTGATGAAAAAATGCTAATAATAACTAGAGAGAGGGAGATGAAATAATGAATAATGGCACAATTAACCATGATTTAGGAAGAAATATAAAAATAAAATTAAGTTCCCTTGCAAGTTGTGTAAAGAAGATCATCTTATGCACCAATGCTCTAATATGGAGGAAGTGCAAATATTTCTTTCTTAATGTGTTTCTCAATAGAAACAACCTACAATCCTTCAAAATATGTTTCCGCCCGAGTGGAAAAAAATGGTTGCCAATAACCTTGCACCTTTAGAAGGAGGAAATCAGGGTGCCCCTTTGCAAGGGGGAAATGCATCAAAGGCTAACATACACACATGTAACCAGAATGCCAATGTTCATACTTGAGCTCATAATTATGAGGCTTATGTGGCTGGACCAAGTGAGAAGGAATTCCCCACTCCACTGTCGAATAACCCTCTCCAAATAGAGAAGCCAATGCTAGAAATGATACCACACCCTCCCAAGGGTTTATTGAGAAGGTTCACACACAATATGAATGCCAAAGATGCTCAAAATACAACACAATATAATATTTAGCTCATGCCTTGTGTTCCATGTTTTTCTTAGAGGTCCTTTAGAGTTGCCCCTTGTAGCAAAAGGAAATGTTAAATGCTATTGGATGAATTGAACCTTTTGAGACTAGACTGATTACTTTCAACCTTGACTAGGTAGTTCCTAGGATCCCTCACCATATTGCATTCTAGATATAAAAATCTTGTCATGGCATGAACATTTTCAGGTGCATGGTTGATGAAGGGGCCTCCATCTATGTTATTTCATTATCAGGTTGGAGAGCTCTTGGTCCTC
>ML812383.1:44582-64109 GCA_009831015.1 Picea engelmannii
TTTTTCAAAAAACTCTAACTCATACATAATTCATGTTTATCTTCCTACCATAATGACTCGTTAGTCATAGTAAAGATGTTAATATTCATAGTTATGTTGCATTTGCTAGCTATTAGCATAATGGTATTGGTGAAACCTCCCTAAAAGTTATGAGGTAACGTTGAAGAGTGTGACCATCTTAGCACATAATGTCGGGTATTTTATGAGTAGAATTATTTTTGCTATTAAAGTATGAAGCATAGAATATTGTATACTCCCTTATGGTTTACCCTGACACTCTTGTTTCTCCTACTATATCTACTCCTTAATTCCAAGCTCAAAATGCCTCTTAATCCAATAATTAGGATAGAAAGGTACACGTGGTCCTAAGAGTTTTCAAACTGAAAAGGTCGTCGCAACACAAAAGGCTTAACAAGTCATGCTGGTTGTTGCATTGGTGTCAATACCTGTCAAGCCCATGGCCTCGGTCGTGGGGAAGATGGTTATGCACCCTTCCCAAGCTTCCTTCTCTTAGGGTGGGGGTTGAAGGGTGCATTCTCCTCTCTCTTTATTTATTGAATAATTATGTGGCCTTGAACTCCAAGAAATATCTAAAGTAACCTAAGGTTTATAGTTTCTAGGACTCGTGATTAGATCTAAGGCTTCGATATTCAAAGCAAGGTGTCACCAAACCCATGTGGGGCTTTAACTAGGTTTGCTGATGATAGTGATGAAGAAGATATCGACTACATGGCTACCGATATCTAATGAAGGTAGCTTTTTGGAATGTGAAAAGGTTTACATATCCATGCACGTCTATGGTCTAGAGGATTATAAATTCAATTTCCAATTTAGATATCATGTGTTTACATGAGGTTAGGATTTCTATTTACTTAGAATGCCCTAAATGTTATTTGGATAGAGATTGTTTTTGTTTCTAGTTATAAATTAATGGTAAAGGTGGACTTGACACTCTATTCCCCCAACCTTGCCTTTATTATTATGGGATGTTGTAAAGACTATGTTAGTTGGATAGAGATTGTTTTTGTTTCTAGTTATAAACTAATGGTAAAAATGGACTTTGACCCTCTATTCCTCTAACCATGCCTTTATTATTATGGGATGTTGTAAAGACTTTTATGGATATCATTGAATTTGGATGACAATGCCTTGTAGCTAATCTCTATGTGCCTAATGATATAAGGAGCAGGTTACCTTTTGAAAGTGACAAGTCAACTACAACACCCATGCTACTTAACTTACAAACCAAAGGAAAACCCTTCATAATTTAGTTTTGTAAACCATGGAGTGATGAAGAATCATCCATGGAGTTCAATGACTCAAGATGAGGAAGCGTATGATGTAGTTTTAAATGTTTCCTAGTGAATATCACTTATTTTGCCACGTAGCAATGTGGAGATAAGACAATTTAACTACATATGGGGAATTTAATTACCCTTTACCATTACAAATTAGAGAGAGTTGTAACAATTTATTCATTGTTTTGTACATAGTTATGGAAGTAAACAAACTCGAATTCATACACTTCAATAACCAAGGAGTATGACAACTCTCTTCATTACATATAGAACTAGTAACTATGATGAATTTGTAATAGAATTACAATCCTAGTATGATTACCTTTGATGTATCTTGTGTTGGAGTAATTAACTCCTACTTGTTTTATTGTTAATGTGCGATTCTTCATAATGTGGTTTTCTAATGTATTGTTTATTGTAATGTGGAGATTATTCTTCACATGAGTTGTTTAAGTCTATTATTTAAGAGGTTGTTAGGTAGTTGGTTGTGAGAGAGATTATCTTCAACTAAGTCTCCTAGTTTGGTGTGTGGTTGAGATATTCTCTTAATCTCTCCTTCTATATTGGGAATAAGTTAGATCTGATAACAACTTGTGAACTCTATATAATGGAGTCACAATCTATTGTAAAGAATTCAATTATTCAATAGATTTTTGTTTGTGTGTGTAATAATGTCTCATCTCTCATATTTTATCTTCGTATCAGAGTGGAACCGACTTGAATCCTCATGGGAAGGCCCATGAATATGAAGAGATATGAGAGTAATCTACTGTAGGAGTATATTAATGTGAAATAGTTTAACATAGGTGAGAATAGATTGTTGAAACTAGAACAATCCCCCATTGGTTGTTGAAGACATGTGAGTGGTCTACTAGTGAGGTTATGCGATAGGTGTGTGAGTTGTTGTCTAGTAATTGACTTCAGGAACTCGAGAATTCAACTTGGGAGCTACACCTTTACAAGGGTTAATAGACAACTTGACGAATTAATAGCCTAGAAGATTTCAAAATGGTTAAGGGATGTTGATGAAGGCCATACCTGATAGAGATCAAGACAAGAACTCCTCAAGGGAGGGTGTTAGAGTAATTAACTCCTACTTGTCTTATGTGCTTAATATGTGACATTCTTCATCATATTATTAAGATTGTGATTTTCTAATTGTAATGTAGAGATTATCTCTATGTGAGTGATTTGCTTTATTTTTTAGGAGTTTGTTAGATCTAGGAGAGATCTTAGATCCTATTTAAGTGTGTGCTTGAGATATTTTCTCAACAAATGGATTGTGTGACTAAGATAGTCAATCTATCTTAAAGCCAAGATTAATGTATTCATATGTACCTATGTTGATTGAATAATTATAATATACGAGAAAATGTTTTGTGTGTGAAGAATGTCTTCTCTCCTATTTTCTAAATTCTTGTAATCCTAGTACTAAAATATGATGGATCATTTCCTAAGAAAATATGGGTTAGTAAACATATGCATATATCAAGAGCTTTCTAACTCTTTACTTACAATCAAAATCTAAGAATTATAGATGAGATAAAACATAACAAAATATTTTTTTCTTAAAAGAAATTCAAACAAATCCCATGACTCAAGATTTAGATCCATAATTGAAACCAAATATAATATTGAATCACAATATCCACATGACATTTATAAAAAATATTAATAAAAAAAAATCATTGTTGACCATAAATAAAATATTTCAATGTTCACCTTAAAATCCACATGATTTTAAAAAACATTAATAATAAACAAAAATAATTGTCAGCCATAAATAAAATAATTGTAAATTCATCCTAATTCCGGATCTATCATGCATTGAAAGAGATCAAATCCTTCAAGGTGTGAACCTTCATTAGAGTGCAAAATTTGAGAAAAGGTTTTCACCCCGAGGGATTTGACCCCTCTCCGCGCATGATAGATCTAGATTTAAGATGGATCTACACTAGTTTATGAACAAAAGGTAGTTTTTTCCTTTAGTAATTTAATATACATATGTAGTGAAGATCACTTCTTTTTCCACATAGCAATGTGGAAATAACACAATTTAACTACTACATGCAGGAATTTAATTACCCTTTTATTATTACAAATTAGAGAGAGTTGTAATATTTTCTTCATTGTTTTGTACATAGATATGGAAGTAATCAAACTCGAATTCATACACTTCCATAACTAAGGAGTGTGACAACTCTCTTCATTACATATAACACTAGTAACTACGATGAATTTGTAATAGAATTACAATCATAGTATGATTACCTTTGATGTATCTTGCCATCCTAATGCTAAAACATGATGGATCATTTACTAAGAATATATGAGTTAGTAAACCTCTGCATATATCAAGGGATATCTAACTCTTTACTTATAATCAAATTCTAATAATTATAGATGAGATAAAATATAACAAACTATTTTTTTCTTAAAAGAATTCAAAAAAATACCATAACTCAAGCTTTAAACCTATGCCTATATCAAGGCTATATAAATATTTAGTTATAATAAAAAACTAAGAATTATACATGAGATAAAACATAACAAAACATTTTTTTTTTAAAGAATTTAAACAAATCTCATAACTCAAAATCCCATAACTCAAGATTTAGATCCAAAATTGAAACTTGATAAAATATTCAATCCCAATATCCACACGACATTTAAAAAAAAAATATTAACAACAAAAAACGGTTCCATTTTCGATCATACATAAAATATTTCAATTTTCACACACACACACACACACACACACACACACACACACACACATAACCATTTTAAATCCCGTTGAAAAATTAGTTGTCATTGATGTCAACCATGGCAAAAGTATGTAGAAGAATGTGCAGGAGGAAAGAAAATCTTAGGAGAAATAGTGCTAGAGAGATCGTGTTGAAGCTAGAGCACTATGCAGAGATAGATCCTTTGTAAAGGATCGTGGAATCATGATCATTAGCTTTTGAATTTCAAGAGAAATCACAACCATTGAATCAAGGAGAGTTCTGGATTGGGAGCTAGGTAAGCAAGAGCCATCAGATCTACTTGAGAAATTTAGGGTATAACCAGAGTCGTCAGATCAAACTGATCGATCAAAGTCCAGCATAACTTTATAAATTTTTGGGACTTCAGAACTTCACCACTTCGACGATTATTGGAGACAAGGAAGAGACACAAAATCACGAAATCGTGAAATCCCACCAGCCATATGATCTGATAGGTAGATCGGTTGAAATCCGAGTCATTGATCATGGTCATCAGGCGTTGACCCTCTAGGTGTGAAGAAATTTGAATCAACCAAAATCCCCAAAGGTTGAAATGGAGAAATCACGCAGACCGCTGATCTAAGATCCCTTAGAGACCTTTCTCAACCGTTTGATCAAGAAGTCTAGAGCAATGATCTAGGAGGGAGACAAAGCAATGAGCAGTGCTTCTTGATCATCGTCTAGTGGGTAGTTTTGATTGTAGTTTCATTTGATTATCTTTGTAAATGATTGTCGAAGTGAGATTTCATGTGAACAATGAAATTTTGAGAAAATGATAAACATATTCAAAAGAACTATAAAAGTCATTGATATAATTCATGTTTGAGTTAGAGTTTTTTGGAAAACGTCATGCTAACAGTTTTGAAACGTCCAATTTTTCGAGGGGATATTCCACCCATCATCATCAATAATTGAAGCTCTAAGATATTAGAAAATAACATTGTTGCAGATCATCTCCCTTCCTTTAAATACTATGCATCAACACTCTTTTCTAACATCTTAAAGCTTCAATTATCCCTGATAATGGGTGGAGTGTTCATTCGAAACGTTGGACTTTTCAAAACTGCTGACAGATTGTTTTCCAAAAAACTCTAACTCGTACATAATTCATGCTTATATTCATGTCATAATGTCTCATTGGTCATAGTAAATTTGTTAATATTCATAGTTATGTTGCATTTGCTATCTATTAGCATAATGGTATTGGCGAAGGCTCCCTAAAAGTTATGTTTTATGAGGTAAGGTTGAAGAGTGTGACCATCTTAGCACATAATGTCAGGTATTTTATGTGTAGAATATTTTTTTCTATTAAAGTATGAAGCATAGAACATTGTATAATCCCTTATGGTTTAACCTAACACTCTTGTTTCTCCTATTATATCTACTCCTTAATTCCAAGCTCAAAATTCCTCTTAAGCCAATAATTAGGATAGATAGGTACAAGTGGTCCTAAGAGTTTTCAAACTGAAAGGGTCGTTGCAACACAAAAGGCTTAACAACTTATGTTGGTTGTTGCATTGGTGTCAATACCTATCAGGCCCATGGTCTCGGATGTGGGGAATATGTTTATGCACCCTTCCCAAGCTTCCTTCTCTTAGGGTGGGGGTTGAAGGGTGCATTCTCCGCTCTCTTTATTGAATAATTATGTGGCCTTGAACTCCAAGAAATATCCAAAGTAACCTAAGGTCTATAGTTTGTAGGACTCATGATTAGATCTAAGGCTCTGATATCCAAAGCATGGTCTCACCAAACCCATGTGGGGAATTAAATAGGTTTGTTGATAATAGTGATGAAGAAGATATCAACTACATTGTTACTGATCTCCAATGAAGATAGCTTTTTCGAATGTCCAAGAGCTTACATATCCTTGTATGTCCATAGTCTACAGGATTAGAAATTCAGTTTCCAATTTAGATATAATGTGTTTACATGAAGTTAAGATTTCTATTTACTTAAAATTCCCCTAAATGTTATTTGGATAGAGATTGTTTTTGTTTCTATTTATACACTGATGGTAAAGGTGGACTTGGCACTATATTCCACATAACCTTGCCTTTATTATTATGGGATGTTGTAAAGACTTTTATGGATATAATTGAATTTGGATGGCCATGTTTTGTAGCTAATATCTATGTGTCTAATGGCACATAGGATCTGGATACCTTTTGAAAGTGACAAGTCAATTGTAACACCCATGCTACTTAACTTACAAACCAAAAGAAAAACACTTATAACTTAGTTTTAAAAGCCACAGAGCGATGAAGAATCATCCATGCAATTCAATGACTCAAGATAAGGAAGTGTATGGTGTAGTTTTAAATGTTTCCTAATATACATATTTAGTGAATATCACTTCTTTTGCCACATAACAATGTGGAGATAAGAAAATTTAACTACATGCAGGGAATTTAGTTACCCTTTACCATTACAAATTAGAGAGACTTGTAATATTTTCTTCATTGTTTTGTACATAGTTATGGAAGTAATCAAACTCGAATTCATACACGTCAATAACTAAGGAGTATGACAACTCTCTTAATTACATATAGAACTAGTAACTACTATTAATTTGTAATATAATTACAATCCTAGTATGATTACCTTTGATGTATCTTGTGTTGGAGTAATTAACTCCTACTTGTTTTATTGTTAATGTGAGATTGTTCATAATGTGGTTTGCTAATGTATTGTTTATTGTAATGTGGAGATTATTCTTCACATGAGTTTTTTAATTCTATTATTTAGGAGGTTGTTAGGTAGTTGGTTGTGAGAGAGATTATATCCAACTAAGTCTCCTAGTTTAGTGTGTGGTTGAGATATTCTCCCAATCTCTCCTTCTATATTGGGAATAAGTTAGATCTGATAACAACTTGTGAACTCTATATAATGGAGTCACAATCTATTGTAAATAATTCTATTATTTAATAGAGTTTTGTTTGTGTGTGTAATACTGTCTCATCTCTCATATTTTATCTTGGTATCAGAGCAGACCTGACTTGAATCCTCATGGGAAGGCCCATGAATATGAAGAGATGTGAGAGTAATCTAATGTAGGAGTAGATTAATGTGAAATAGTTTAGCGTGGGTGAGAGTATATTGTTGAGACTAGAACAATCCCCTATTGGTTGTTGAAGACATGTGAGTGGTCTACTAATGAGGTTATGCGATAGGTGTGTGAGTTGTTGTTGAGTAATTGACTTTAGGAGATCCGTGATTTGGGAGTTCCAGGAAGAAACTAGGGAATTCAACTTGGGAGCTACACTTTTACAAGGGTTAAGAGACAACTTGACAAAGTTAATAGCCTGGAAGATTTCAAAATGGTTAAGGGATGTTGATGAAGGCCATACCTAATAGAGATCAAGAAAACGACTCCTTAAGGGAGGGTGTTAGAGTAATTAACTCCTACTTGTCTTATGTGCTTAATATGTGACATTCTTCATCATATTGTTAAGATTGTGATTTTCTATTTGTAATGTAGATATTAGATATTATCTCTATGTGAGTGTTTTTCTTTGTTATTTAGGAGTTTGTTAGATCTAGGAGAGATCTTAGATCCTATTTAAGTGTGTGGTTGAGAGATTTTATCAACAAATGGATTGTGTGACTAAGATAATCAATCTATCTTAAATCCAAGCTTAATGTATTTATATGTACATGTGTTGATTGAATAATTATAATATATGAGAACAAATTTTGTGTGTGAAGAATGTCTTCTCTCCCATTTTCTAAATTCTTGCAATCCTAGTACTAAAATTTGATGGATCATTTCCTAAGAAAATATGGATTAGTAAACCTATGCATATATCAAGAGTTGTATAACTCTTTACTTACAATCTAAATCTAAGAATTATATATGAGATAAATCATAAAAAAATAATTTTTTCTTAAAAGAAATTCAAACAAATCCCATAACTGTTATAGCAAGTTTTTCCTCACCCCATGCAACTTTCTCAAAAGGCCTTTCCATTTCCCTATTCAGACATGAAGTCCCCTTTTTCACTTCCCAGAGCCAAAAAATAATATTTTTCCACATATACGTGCCCTACAAGTTAGAAAGCATGCATATTCACAGGTTGCACCACTACAACCTGTGTATATCGATTTTTATGCTCAAAATTTAAAATTGTGTCGGGTTTCCATGTCACGTCACAAGATCCATGGTCCTTGACCTTCCATATACTAGAAACGTTTCAAATCGGCCCTTCAGTTCCATTTGAAGGATATAAATTGGGCCATATCCAAACCATGGAAGAGGAGAGAATTCAACTTTTGAGAGCAAAGATACTCTGGAGAAATTTTCACTTCACATTGAGTCTACATCCCTTTGTCCTTTAAAGTTTGAACACATTGTTTAGCCTCCAAGCTCTTCCCTCTTTGATGGAGAACCTCATTGTTTCTCTTATATGAGCTTGCCTTTGGTGGAGGATTGAAGTGGTGGAGGCCTAGTTGGAAGGGACTTAGTTTCTCAGTTCCAAGACGTGCCGACACAAAAGTTTGTCACTTATACACTTTTGTTGATCATTTTTTGATAGAAATACTCTTTTCTTATCCAATTGATATCTTGCAAATATTTGAATTATTATTCCATGGGAGTATTTGTTATGAATGTTAATGGATTATGCTATTGTATGCCCTAACATTATATATTATCACCATATGATTTCGTATCTTGGTTGTTGAGGAAAATTTGCAGGTATAAAGATTTGAGTCATGTGCTCAACAATGGTCTTCATCGAATGTCCGGACGAGGTAGGCTCTTTATCTTGTCTTGTTAACATCTTCGTTTATATAACATACTTGGGATTAGAGTTTATTTCTACAGTCATTCTGTTTGTTGTGGTTTACCCCATGCCATAGAGTGATTTTCCTCGTAACAGAATTGGCGACCATACTGGGGAGTGAATCTTATTTTTTTGGGGTTTGGAGTGTTTTTGTCCTTCGATTGCTCTATGTTATCCCGAGTTTCCTTGTTGCATGATTGCTTGACAACCTATTTTTACTTTGAATATGAGTTTCTTGGCGTTATCCTTACTCTGGCAGTGTTTTAAAACATATACGCGAGTTTTCCCTTGACAAACGCTTACATACGCGAGCTGTCCTTCTATAGGGTGTGTACATACGCGGTTTTAGCTTAAACGATCACGTACATAAACTTTTTAAGCTTACTTGCTGAGTTTGGTGTTTGTTGGGTGAGTTTTGATGGTTTCTGAGTCTTCTTGAGTCTCTGTCCTAACTGTTGAGTGCTTGCAGAGTGATAGTAAACCTTTTTATTGTTGAATTTTCGAGCGGTTTTCTTTCTCATCATCTTTTTCATTGGTTGTCCTTGCATATTTCTATGAGTGTTTTATTCTTGGTATCCTGCTTGGCTTCTCTCTTTTTTCTTGTAGTAGGTTCTATATATCAAGCTGCTATTCAATCCTTGCATTTTCATTTCTTCATATTGAAAATGCAAAAAAAATATATACATTTTGCATTTTGGCATTTTCTCTTTTGGGTTTTTACTATTGATCTTGATACATATGGAAAGATTTCATCTTATTGAAATTGCAGAGTTGAATTGAAAGTTGCATTTTGAAATCTTACCATCTTTTGAGAATTTAAGATTAGGACTTAGCTTTATGTTCATATTCATTTCTTTAATCTGTTGAGTCATAACATCATGAGTTTCACAACCACATCTCTTGAGTAAACAAAATCCATTAAAAGTAACACTGATTAATTAAAATTGATTAGAAATGATTTTATTTTTCAGAGTACACAAACAAGCATAGGAGATTGGGCCTTGGAATAGGATTTTGTGAGTAAAGTTCTCCAAGGCTATTAAACTCAACATGTGTGTCTCACCAGGGAGTGGTGAAATCCATAGTATAATTAGTGACATCAGGACACTCCGCTCACACCGGAGTTAAGCATGAGGTCGCGTGAAGTTGGTTGGAGAGATATCCCTCTTATACCTTCTTAGCATCAGAGATATTTCTGGGGATCTATTCATATTTGGGGGTCTTATTAGTACCTTTACTTCTGTGAGAGGTGATGCTTTCAAGATTTTGGGCTTTGTTACCCTACCCATATGGTGGACCTGATTTATGACTGTTCACTTGTGCATTGGTTATATCATGGTGGCTTTAGTTGCTTTACATAGGTAGCCACATAGGTTACTTGTAGGGGTTATTCTGCAGGTACCCTAAGTCAGATAAGGGTCAGACAATGCACAACCTTTATGGAGAATAACCTCTCTCGGGGGGATCTGACCGACCGCATTGTTAAGCCGATGAGGGCCCTTATAAATGATTTTGATACCTCTGATATTTTGAAGGGAGTCTCAGGTCCCTCTTGGGTGAGGCATACCTACTTTAGTGAGGGAGGCCCCTTTTCAGCTATTATATCCTATTTGTGTGCATTTGGCCTTTTTGTTTATTTTGGTGTTCTCTTTGATTGTTAGTTGGCCTTAGGATTTGTTTTTATATCTCGATTCTTGAGTCATCGTGGAGCCACACTAGATTCCTTTCAGGTCTCGCTGTTTGTTGAAGTTAGCACCGCATCTTGAGTCTTTTCCTTCTAAAAGGCGTAAAGTTATCAAATGTGGTACACACACCTCCACCTACCATACTTGTGATCATACAAGTATGAGTACTGAGTCGAGTCAGAAAGATATTGGGAGTCCTTCGACTCCCATACCTTCTATAGTTAATGGAACTCCTTCGATGCCTTCAACTACTACGATTGTAGTGCCATAGGTTCCCTTCATCACTCTTATCCGACCTATTGTTGCTACTGAAACCATAATAACAAACACTTTTGGGTCTCTTTTTGGTACACCTGGATATAATGCTCAGTCCATTCCTTTGGTATCTAACCCTTTCTCTTTTGGTATTCCGAATATGACATCGCAACTTTCATCTTCCATTCCAGCAAATAATACAAATCCTAGTATTGGACCTAGGGACATGGCTCCTCTGGATATTCCCCAAATGACTCCTATGGATGGAAGCCAACCTCCTTTTTCTCCTGGGTCTAATCTTAGTCTCAATGCTCCTGGATGGAGTAATCAGCTAGGTGGACAATCCACTTCTTATATTTTTTCCTTTCCACCTTCCTCCTCCACACCGATTCTGACCAAAATGTTTGGTATGACGAATCCACCCCTATCCTCTAGATTTCCACTCGGAGGAAGTTAGTTTCATACTATGGGCAACCCCCAGTCCAAAACTCCTCTAGCTGGGGGAAATGTTTAGAACCCTCATTATACTATTCCTACAAGTATGGTTTCCACTCAACCCCTTATGAATCAATTTGGAGGAGGATATTATCATGCTGGATAGGGCCATGGTGCATACTAGAACCCTAGATGGGATATAGTCCCTCAACATCAATATTTCTTGGGAGAATGGGATCAAATGTCGCAACTTTGACTCCCTTTTCTGGCCACACTTAATTTCCAGACTTTTCAAGATTAATGAATGACCTGGTGCATCATGATCCGTCATGGCCCCTCGTCCCCACCAATCTTCCTTTCGACATTCCAAAATTCGAGGGAAAGAATGGCAAGGATCCAGGTGATCACGTTACTAATTTTCATATTTGGTGCTCATCTAATTCCCTTAATGACTATTCTATTCATTTGATATTGTTGCAACGCACCCTCATGGGGGTTGCAACAAAATGGTACATTGAGCTACTAGGGGGGAACATAATTTTTTTTTATCAGATGGTTTTTGTCTTTCTCAACCACTTCCAGTTGCCGATTCGTTACGATGTTGGTATAGAACTTCTGTTGGCCTTCCGCCAGGACAAATCCACCCATATCTTAGATCAAATCCAAGAGTGGCATAGATAGAATAGGTTGATCAAATCCTACATTCCTCCATAGTTTCTGTTGGAATGGTTCCTTAAATCCCTATTGTCTTATATTTTGAAGGATGTTTCTACATCCGGGGTAACATATGAAGAGGAAGATATTTTCAAAGCCCAACAATTGGAACTCATATATGCTCAATTTGGGATGTTATACAAAATTCTTCCTGACACACCGAGGTCAAATTATGACCCTAAACAAAATCCTGGGCCTCATGCCGATGGAATTATAGGCTCTGCAAATACTAAGTCTACAGACTTGGTGATTGTTGGCACAGGGGAAGACCCAGGGTTCAACGCTACAACAACGCACCAACAAAACCCTAAGTACCGGCCCTTTCAGCAACACCTGTGAAGCAGATGAAGTCTCACCCGAGGTAGAGGCAGGGGTGGTTACAGGACTCCGATGTCCGCAACCTTAGCTGGGACACATATATGTGATTTTAACACTTTAACATAGCACTTAGCAGTTAAAGTTCATCAATATTCTCCCTTATCTTACATCACAGATAAACCCTAATAACAGAACGGTGCAATATTCACACAGATCCAATATAATCAAGCACTAAGCACACCAACATAGGTTAGATCTAGCATTCATTCAAATTATTCAACGCTAAGCTATCATATCAGATTCATATAACATACATCAGCGCACTAAGCATCTAATCACATAAACAAGAGAACACCCAAAACACACAAAGAAACCACAACACATGATATACGTGGTTCATCCCCTCCCTCGGGCTACGTCCACCAATTCTTCTTCTCTTTATTGTCTTCTGTCAATCTTCTACATTCACAGAGCCTTGATATCTTACTCCACAGAGGAAAAGAGATATACACACTTTGCTAGATCCTCCTTCCCTGAGTTACAACAAAAAGCCTTCCGCAGTCTCTTACAATCACTTGCACTTAGCTGTGCAAGTCTTACACAGTATGCACAAAGCAATTACAATTACCACTTTCACTTAGCACCTAGCATCACATAGATGTCCCCCTTCTTACATCACTGAGACATCTATTTATACATTACAAAATCGGGCCTAAACATAGGTAAAACCATGGGCTGACATCCCCATACCCATTACATAAGCCCAAAACCCAAAAATCCCTAAAAAGGGGCCGAGATCCTGCGATCTCCGCTTCAACTTGCGCTCCGCCTTCGACAGTCTGTCGAAGTCCCAAAAGTAGGTCAAACATGACCAATGATCCTCAAAACTTGGTTGAGGTCCAATAGGCCCCCAACACTTACCTGTGACTTGTCCCGAGTCACTCTAGTCTGGGTAGCTCTGCTTCGAAAGCTTCGAGCTTGGCTCGAGCTGCTTTGACTTGTTGTTGTGCCACAACCTCCTGTTCGACGAAATCTTGGATTACTGCTTCGTTGAAAAGTCCCTATAAGCGTTGTTTAGCTGTAGTGACGACTTGCACCAGTTCTGCTCCTCGACCTTCAATCTCTGCGAATAGTTGGAAATCCTCATCCTGTATTGGTTGGAGCCTCTGAGTCACTTCCATGACTTTGCTTTGAATGGTGTGGACCTGCTGTTGAGGAGTGCACTATTCTTGGGATCGCTTCATATTCTCAATGGATGACAGGGGCTTCAACTGTGCCTGTATTGTTTCTACTTTCTTCTTTGCCTCCTGGAGCTGTGACTCTAATGCCTTTAATTTAGAATCCTCAGTGAGTCGCTCATAAGTCTGGGCACTGCGATCACTTAGTTGTTTACATTCCATGATGAGGGCCTTGATTCTTTCAACTGCACTTCGAGCAGTTGCTTCTCTTTGATCTCATCTGGTGGAGTGCTGGGAACTGTTCATAGCTTTAAGTTTTCTATTCTTTGCTATAGCTGCTGGATAGCTTCTATGAGCTATGCTAATTAATGCTCCACTCAGTCTTCTGCCTTTGGCTCTAAGTTCATCACAGAGCGAAGTGCTCTATCGACTGATTCTTTGACTCCAAGCTATTTTGTGATCAACTTTTATTTTTCTTACTTGGCCTGCACCCTCTCTTCTTCAAACTTGGCTTGAAGGTCCTCCTTCTCCTTTTGTGCAACCCGACGTTGCTCTACCATTTCTTCCAGGGCTTGTTTCAGGGCTGTTGTTGCTTGGTCTTTCTCAGATTTTGCTTGACGAAGGTGA
This sequence comes from Picea engelmannii, assembly GCA_009831015.1. Lineage (NCBI taxonomy): Eukaryota > Viridiplantae > Streptophyta > Pinopsida > Pinales > Pinaceae > Picea > Picea engelmannii. The sequence goes on from ML812383.1 coordinate 58,642, forward strand.
GCTTCGGTCGCATCAACTAGTCTGCAGAGTTGGGTAGGCTCATCTCCCAACTCTGGTTCTTCTGATGGTGGGGGCGCAGTGGATACTGTGTGACTGGATTGAAGGGCCTGCTGCACCCCTCTGAGTTCAACCTCGATTATATCGTACATCTCCTCCTACTTGGCGTCATGTTTCTGCAAGATGTCCTGCACGACATCTGCTACAACTGCGATGATGAAGTCGAAATCATCTACAGTGAGCACAGTCTGCATCTTAGTCAAGGTGGCTCTGGATTTCTTTCAGGAAGTGGGTTTCATGGGGGAAACATTCCTTTTCTTCAAGGGATCAACCTCATCAACAAGATCCTTAGGCGGTGTTACTTCTCTTTTCTTCTGCTGATCTTCTCTGCCATTTGTCTCTTCTACTTCGTCATCACCCCCTTGGCTAGGTGATTCTAAAGCAATTTCTTTCGATGCACTGCTCAAGTCTTGGACTTCTTCAGTCTTCTTTCTTATGTTGGTTCCAGGTGTGTTGTGTTCTTTGTGAGCGGCCTCTGAGCGGTCAAGTTCGGGATCAAACATATCTACACGGTCAGCGGGGATGAGGAGCTCTGTAGACTAGTCCTTGGTTAGCTCTTCGAGGTCCTCCTCTGTGAGCTTATAGTATGACTGAAGCCCCTCTTTATGTTCATCTGTGCACGCAGTGATATAGATGAAGTGATGATCTGCGCAGAAATTCATGAGAGGTCTGAACTGGTACATGGTGTTTGGCGTCATGCGAGGGATAGCTTCAATGGCCTTCTTTAGTTGGAGATAATACATGTGGAAGACCACGTTCGATTGCCACTATTTTCCCATATTGCTCGAGTACTAGAGCGTGGTGAACTTCGCAACGAGAAGCTCGAACGACTTGATGTTTGGGAAGGTCATGCCTTCCGGCATCTCCCAAGCAGTAAATGAGATGAGGATTAGGAGATAGCTAAAGTGGAACTCATAGCCCTAATCTTGATATTTGTGACAATTCATCTATGAGTTCATCTATGATTTCATCTAGAGTCCTACTACACATTTCCTGACGAGGTCAACAACGAATCCTGTGACCTGTGTATGCCTGTTCCTTCTTACGAGTTTTCTTGCCATCAGCTGGAAGGCCAGGCACACTACACCATTCTCGATGGAAGCTACCTTGTAGCCTTACATTTCCTTTTCTACATCACCATATGTGTCTTTGATCTTCTGTGCCAATGCGCGATCTGTAGCCTTTCCTAGGTAGAAGTCCTGTGGGTCGGGTCCCTACATGCTCAATTTGGTGATCCTATGGATCAACGTTGGATCGACTATGATGCATAGATCTAGCCATAGGTTGCCTCCATGGTAACATGAGAGAAGGATATTAACACACATGTTAACCTCCCGGTGCCTTCCAAAGTGCAGAATCATCATTACATTCAAGAGGGTGGACTGTGCGAGGTTCATAGTCCACGACTGGGGAATTATTTTCGAGTTCTTCCCCTTCGTCCTGGTCAAGTATTTGTAAGGAGAGAGCATATTATGGTTCTTGTGGTCTCCTAGGTTGAATTTGCTGAACTTCAACGTCATGATCTTATCCTGCTATGTTCTAATTGCACGTATCCCCTTCTGGAGGTATGCAGTAAGAATGGTGTAATCAAAGTCCCTCGAGACACTGTCACGACTCACCGCATCAGCCAAAGGTGAGATGTAGTCTGGTAAGATGGTCGGGATTAACTTCACGTTTTCTAGGTCATATCTGTGCTTGGTTCTCTTCTCTGTTGTCGGTCAGGATGGTCCGGATCCGTGAGAAGTTGATGGAGAGGCTTGCACTCCTCTCATCGATGATGCTTGAATACCTGCAGACATTACTTTCTCGGCCATGAGATCGATGAGAAATTATTCAACGGATTTCTCTGCGGCGCTAAGCTCATCTGACATGCACGCTTATATCTGATAAATTGGGTGGATGAATGAGTGTGCAATGCAATGGAACATGTGTCGATCTCAATAAACATAGCATGGTAGCAATGATTTGGCTTGGATATAATTCACAAAAGTTTTATCGGTGCAACAATCAACGGACTAAGTAGACACGATGTAACAAAGCTCTCCAACACATGAGAGGTCTTCATCAATGCGGTTCTATACATTAAGGCGCGGTCCCAACGGTCTGATGGTGAGTCTTCAAGCCATTACTGTTGTTCTAACCATTCGGTTCATCGGGCTAACGATTATAATGCTTCCAACAACTATATCACTTCACCATGATGAAGTGCCATGTTGCGCTGTTATGATATCCCGACGAAGTTCCAGTCTTGCAAACCTTCCCTCCGCGAAGTCCCCTCTGGGACCTTTTGTAACTTTTCTATCTTTGCTCTCTTCTTACTTAGTTTTCTAGCCTTCTTCCCGGTGCTCTTCGTCTTGATAATCCTCTTTTCATTCTGATTCTTATCTCCTTTTGGCATAGTAACTTCGCGCTGTTGAGATTCTTTCGTAGGGTCGGAGAGTAATACATCTTCTCTCTCTGGGGTAGGTACTTCAGTCTTCTGTGAGTCTTCTTGTGTTATTTTAACTTCAACATCCAAGTTTCTGGTTCTAAGTAGCTTCGATCTGTTCTCCTGTTCTTCAATCAAGTGTGCTATCCTCCTAGTCATGAAATCTTTTAATTATTTCTTCTTCTTCTCTAAGAATTCCTCCTCTTTTCTTCTGTCTTGATCCTCTTCAATCCAAGTTTTTCCTAGTAATATAGAAAATGGGGCATTGTTATCAATAAATTTAACAATCTCAAAATCTTCCTCTATCGAAGTTCCATGAGCACTCATATATATCTGGGTGAGTCTTCCACATAGGGTTATCAACTTTCCTCTAAATAATCCTATTCCTCCCAATGAAGGAATCATAACAGGATTTCCTAAAGTTTCCCAAGTTCTTTCTGTCATGATATTCACCCGTGTTTCTTCATCCAGAACACAGTCAATGTCAAAGTCTCCTATTCTTACTTCTATGCATTATTTTTCTTTGAAGATCTTTGATAAGTTGATATTTCTATGATCATTTAGGGTTTCTTTAATTTGTAGTAATACATTCTCTGATTCTTTCTGGGGTTCTGGCATGGTCTCAGTTTCGTAAGCTTCCTCAGGGTTTTCTTGTCTCATATTCATTCTGTCAAGCTTAGAAATCATTCTAGGGAAATCTAAAACTTCATGATCCATAGCTTTACAACAAAGACAACTAGGTCTTCTACGAGGGCATTCCTTAGCAATATGTCCCAATCTTCTGCAACTGCAACAAAGGGTTAGTCTTCTTTTTCTTTGAAAGGATCCCCAACCTTTGCTATACTATGCACTAAGATAGTAGATAACCTGCAAAACAATTCTTTCTAGGATCCTGCATCCATTTGTTAGTCCAAACATTCTTTCTATGCATATTGTTATAACCCTATAATTCATAGGATCATCTGTTGACTGGAAAATTTTCACTCTGGGTGTATAGGTTTGCAAATAATATTTCATCTCTGCAAATTATTTTCAAGGGAAGCAGTGCACCAAACCCTCAAAAGTCATTAAGCCTAATTTTTTCCTCATAAACTGCATTCGCGCCTGGAGAATAAAGAACATGCTTAGATTGACGGTCGATCTAGCGGCGCGTAAATCAACGACTGACAGTGGATTCCGGACCCCCCCGATCGTTCTGCCTTTAACGATGGGGGGGGGGGGGTCCGGAATGTGGATTAAAAAGTGTGCACAGATCTACGGTTGTCATGGAGGCACGCAGATGGACGGTCTACAGGCAATTTCGGACCCCCCCCGATCGTTCTTCCTTTAACGATGGGGGGGGTCCCGAATAAGGCGGGTTTTTCCGGTGGGCCCTATCTATACGTGTCACCCGATCCCATCACCTCTTCTGCATTCTTCGTCCACCTCAGCGCCACTCATTCCCTTGTCTTTTCATCCCTGAGCCACCTCATGCCCGTCACCCATCCATGCATAATCAGACTTAGGATGAACAAAAAGAACAATAGGTTAGTTAGATTAAAATAATAATAAATGTTAATATAGTTAGTTTAATAAACTGGATTAGTTAATAATTAGTTGGTTAATTAATAATAAATCAATTGTTAATTAATTAATTAATTACTGATTAATACTATAGTTAGGTTAGTAACTAGGTTAGTTTTAAATTAAATAAAACAAATTAATAAAATAATACAAAACATACAAAACCAAAGATTAAATAAAACAATTAAAAATAAAAAACAAAATAAAATAATAAATATTAAAACATTAAATAATATAAAAACAAATTATATAAAACAAAATATATAAAAAAACAAAAACAAAAAACATATAAAAATCAAACAAAACAAATATTAAAATATAATACACATTATATTAAACACATATAAAAAACATATATAAAAATCATAAAACAAAAAAAAAACAAAATATAATAATTAACGTGAACATGTAATAACATAATATTTAAAAAACTAAAAAATTAAAAACAAAAAAAACCTAAACTATCCTAAGTCTACCCCACCCCTCATACCTCACTCCTGCTCATGTCACACTCCACTCACACCTACCTCCACGCACCTCCATGCGTCACGCCCCTCCATCCACTTCACATCAAACAAAATCAACGCACGATAAAAATTCCGGACCCCCCCTCACCTTCCGGACTTTAACGAGAGGGGGGGTCCGGAATAATGGTTTTGCAAAACCACCCCCATCCACGTGGTGCCTTCTTATTCCTGCGGAACCCCCCCCAAAAAAACCTCTTACCACCTCAGGGGGGGTCCGGAATACCACCCAGCACGAAAAAAAACCACTTTTTCATATTTTTGCCATTTTTTGCCTGTTTCACCATGTGTTCGTCCGAGGCAGTTTCTGGGAAAATGAAGATGGATTTTAAAAATCTGAGAGAGGTTTTTTCTCAACACGGGCTGAAGAACAAAAACCTCTCTCCGTTTTTGCAACGGAGCTACGAGCAGAGAGAATCGAAGCTGTCTTTCAGCCTTTTTTTTTTTTCGCATTTTCGGTTTATCTGTTACAGTCCTGATCTTGCCGGAGCTGTTACGGCCACATGGGGACGAATTTGGCGAAACCGAAGGAGGTTTTTGTCCATAACATTCCCATATACAATAACCTCCTTCATTTTTCTCCCAAGTGTCATAGTTGAAGAGAAAACCACGTCTGTTCGGACCCCTTTTTCACAGAAAACCGGTCCGTCTTTTATGGCAGACAAGACCCAAATTCCGCCAGAATGAATGAAGCAGACCCACGATTCGATGCAGCAGTTGAGGAAGATGAGGGAGAATATGGCAGATCGACCATGGGGAATTTAAATTCTCCAGACAAATGGCAAAGTCTTCCCGCATTTCAGGCAGAGGTTTAAACACAATTTCCCTTCGCTGGCAACAAATCTCCAACAACCTCAAGCATTCGACTGACTCTGCATTTATCTTTTGATGCTGTT
>ML812383.1:72319-101492 GCA_009831015.1 Picea engelmannii
ATAGGAGACTAGGAGGTATAATTACAACTAATGGCCTAAAGCCGACATAAATAAAATAACATTACTAATCTAAATTACAACTAATTTCCTAAAGCTGACATAAATAAAATAACATTACTAATCTAATATGCCCCAATTAAGGGGTAATGAGCCAATATTAGGGCTTAACATGCACATATTTTCTTCCTATATTTCGTGGAAATGAAAGGGATAATCCTGCCCAACATCTTATAGATTTTCATCAATGCATATATCGGTTGAATATCTATCATGAAGATGCTCTTATGAATATGTTTGTATACTCATTAGATGGTGATGCTCGAAGATGGTATCGATCACTCTCTATTGTCAACATATCTTCTTTGCAGGAATTTCATGCAGCCTTCCATCAGTATTGCAAGAGGTATTATTCTTCTGATATAATTCTTGAAGAATGTTTTGAAAAGTTCAAGCTTTGTATTCAACAGGAAACAGAGTGTTCCTCATGTGATGAGCTTAGTGAAGGTCTGATTGAAAATGAAATCAAGCATGAAAGTGAATTTTTTAATGAAGATATGGATAGATCCTTTTCTTTTTCTTATTCCCGAGAAGAAAGTCTTCCAGATAAGATTCATAATTATACCAATGATTTTATATATGTAGATGCATTATATCCTATATCTGATGTATCTGATACCTCTGATTTAAAAGAAGAATTAGTTGACGAAGATGATTTTTCTCCATCCCTTCAAGAATTTTTCCACGATGTATTTTCACCTGAGAGTGAAGAGAAACATCAATAGATTGCTCATTTTTCTGTGCAAGACCAAGGAGTTTTGGACCCACCTATATTTGATAAGTATTATGACGAAGAAGAGAATATCACTTTTGTTGACTTGAGGAGCAACCAACTGGTTTATGACAGTTATGAATTAGATTGTGCTGAAGAACAGTATTGTGAAGAAATCAGTCATCCTGAGTCCGCATAAGACATCAAACAACCATCTCTAAAAATTAGTGATCCCACATGCACTATGCTCGAACGTGGATCTGCAGACAACAAAAAACCATCTATGATCAGCAGTGAAGTTAGTTTGTAGCTATGTTCAGATTTGCAGGCAGTTGCAGGTGATATCCATTCTCAGGAGGAGGATATGCAGAGACTTTTTGGTCTTCAGCTGAAACAACAACAAGAGGTATTTGTTTGCATCTTTATTGATCCGTTTGCTAATTATCTCGAGTCTTTGAGCAACTTAGATGTTAGAGCACTTTTGTCAAAAGAAGGTTGGTTGTTCTATTCTTTTCAATTGCATATCAGTGTTCTATGGTTTCCCACATTCTTCGTTTCCAGATTAAGAGACGTACTGGTCAATTCAAATACTTGTATGGCTTCACTGGAAGCATGATTTTACCTGATCTAATGGAAGAAATTGAATAAAGTAGGTAGTGTGTAAAATAAACTCGTCATACGAGTAGGTAGATTATTTTCAGTTCGTTAGTCTGTTGCAGTATGTTGTTACTTTAGAATCTAAATAAGTTGCGGAGTTTTAGCAACAGTATGGATGACTTCACTAACCCAATGAATTAGGCACAACAAAAAAGTTGTGTATGTCTGTAGAGTGGAAGATTTGCAGGGTTAGGTTGCATAGATGAGTAGAAATGATAAGGTATGCTGGTCTGCAAGTTCTGGATGTTCCACAGGGAGAACATCATCCCCAGAAGGAGCCAATGTTAGTATCCAGATACTAAATATTCAATTTTATCCTTGTTGTAGGAATGGGTTTATTCCTGTAGCACCGAAAAGTGTTAGTACCTAGAACTTCAAATTTAAAAATTTAAAGAAGTGTTGCTTAAACATGTTTTTTATGCAGCACAAGCTAGTTTTTATATGTGTTGTTGGTATTATATCTTGGGTTCTTTTGGACAAGTGAAAAATAATTATTTCCTTTTAGGCAAATTTGGGTTTCAGACATTTTTTTTATAGTGCTAATGTTTAGTCTAGAAAAATTATTGGGTCCACAGGTCCAATCTCCAATTAAGCCCATTAGGAATCAAAACCCAAGTTCTTGGCCGGGAGCCAATCTCCAACACCTGTCATCAAACACAAAATAGGTTAGCCACAACATTACCCAACACCAGTCATCATGGGAGATCAAACACATACGAGTCAACATCACAACACATAGCGCAGAAGCATCATACCAAGCCATGAGGAGGAGGCTCGAGAGGGTAAGGCCTGAGAAGAATTTGATGAATTAGCCATCCAGTAGGTGTTATTGTAAGCCTGAGGGAATCAATTTCCGTGATTTCTTCTGACATCAGGGATCTATGAAATTTGTTTTATCAGATTATGATTTCTCTTGTCTAAACACTATTTTTCCATCTTCCTTGTTTTACATTCTATTTTTCATCTTACTTGAACGAATTGAAGACATTGATAATCAATGGCTTCTCATGGATGATAGATTCCCGAGCGGTAAATATTTTTCCGTGACTGCCTATTATTTGTGTGTTTTATTTCAAGCACCGTTTCATCCATTTGACAAAGAGAATCTTGGTTTGATGGGTGTTCTAATTTTTGTTTATTCCCTATTATTCTACCCATTTTCATATACATGTCTTATCTGATATACAATTTGATTGCCTTCGATCAACGTGGTGTTTACTTGACTCCATGCCCAATGGTGTTTTTAATGATCTGCCTTTAGCCTATTTCTCTTATTCTTTCTCTTTCCATCTACCTAACCCACCTTCTTTCAAAACCCTAAACACATCCCTATTTATAAAATCATTGCAATAACTGAAGATGTGCTAGGCTTGAACCTATAACAGTCTAGGGGTAACTTCTAGCACTAACACCTAGATCCATACTTTTGAAACAAAAATTTCCACTTTTCTTACTTTTTCAATCAAAATGTTTAATTGTTCTTACCTTTATCAGAGCACAAAGCTTTCATGTCTTACTTATTTTCTTTAGATCTAAATCTTCTTCTTGGCATAGAGCTTCACAGGTCAAGTAGAATACTGCGCACTAAGGAAACATATCTACGCACCAAGCTTTCTCTTTTCTTAAGTTCCCAACAATCACAGTTCTAGTCCCGACAATAGAACCATTTGTTGGCACAGGCGCAGAACCAGGGTTCAACGCTACAACAACACACCAAAAAAACCCTAACTACCAACCCTTTCGGCAACACCTGCGAAGTAGATGAAGTCTCACCCGAGGTAGAGGCAGGGGTGGTTGTAGGACTCTAATGTCTGCAACCTTAGCTGGGACACAAATATGTGATTGTAACACTTTAACATAGCACTTCACAGTTATAGTTCATCAATATTCGCCCTTAGCTTAAAACACAGATAAACCCTAATAACAGAACAGTGCAGTATTCACACAGATCTAATATAATCAAGCACTAAGAACACCAACATAGGTCAAATCTAGCATTCATTCACATTACTCAGCACTAAGCTATCATATCAGATTCATCTAACATACATCAACAAAATAAGCATCTAATGACATAAACAAGAGAACACCCAAAATTCACAAAGCAACCACAACACAGGATATACATGGTTCACCCCCTCCTTGGGGATACGTCTACCAATTCTTCTTCTCTTTATAGTATTCTATCAATCTTCTACATGCACAGAGCCTTGAGATCTTACTCCGCAGAGGACATGATATTTGCACACTTCGCTAGATCCTCCTTCCCTGAGTTACAACACAAAGCCTTGCACAGTCTCTTACGATCACTTTCACTTAGCTCTGTAAGTCTTACATAGTATGAAAAAAGCAATTACAATTACCACTTGCACTTAGCACCTAGCATCACATAGATGTCCCCCTTCTTACATCACTGAGACATCTATTTATACATTACAAAATTGGGCCTAAACATGGGTAAACCCATGGGCCGACATCCCCATACCCGTTACATAAGCCCAAAACCCAAAAATCCCTAAAAAGGGGCTGAGATCTCTGCTTTGACTTGTGCTCCACCTTCGATAGCCTGTCGAAGTCCCAAAAGTAGGTCAAACATGACCAAGGATCCTCAAAACTTGGTCAAGGGCCAACAGTGACGAACCAGTTGAAGGAGTTGTCTCTAAGCTAGTCTGTAGCAGGACAAGCTTCGTCTTCGTCCTCCACTCCCACTCAGTCAGTATATGTGCATTATGTATAGTTGTAGACCAACCCAAATGGTAACCAAAAACCAGGAGGGAATAGAAATAAAGGACATGGTAATAATCATAAGGGTGGGAGAAATAATAATAAAAAACCCAAGGAAAACACTAACAATGACAGATCAAATAACATTGTTGGTGAGGGAAAGAAAGAAAAATGAAAGATGAAGTTTCCTTGTAAACTTTGTACAGATGATCACCTTACCCACTTATGTCCCAAACTTGAGGAATCCATGAGGCTCTTATCTCAACCACCTGTTGTGTTGACCAATTAGTTTCCGCATAATCAACACATGGCCTCAATCTCCTCTAATGTCAAAAATGCATTGAGTGGGAATCAAAACCCCCCGACGCATGAAGGTTACTGTCTATGTGTAAATATGGTCAAGTCTCATATTAATGTAGCCACTCGATCTCATGATTATAGTTCTTCACAAAATTTTCTAGGTCTAGAGTCTCCCCCTCCTCCGAAAACACATTTGTAGATCGAAAATCCAGAGCCTCTACCTTGTATTCCGAAAGGAGTACTAAAACTCTCTTCCCACAATCCTAATGCTAGAGCTTCCCAGAACTATTCAATTTTCAAAGATCTAGGTCAAACAGTTGGGTATGTGTTATTTTCTTTACATGTTTGTGTGTGGGTGCATCAGATTCGACAACTACGTCTGACGATCCCAGATTAAGGTATTAGGGTTTTGGTAGCTACAAAATACCTAAAACATTGTATATATTGTATGGTGAATGTGAAATTAATACAATGAAGAGTTGAAAGGTGCGACACCAAGGAAGACTAGTTTTCTCCTGGTTAAGGGTTTCCAGTGTAAATCTCTGTGTACTATGTGTATGAGACATTGATTAATTTCTATTTTGGTTAAGAATCTATATGCATTTCTTTACTTCACAGGTTTAAAACTTACATGTTGTATCAGAGCTCGTTTTTGGCTTTAGAGGGATGCCTTTGTTGTTGAGGGTTTGGCTCAGTCTTGATAGATCAAGTTTATCTCGGGTCTGTGATAAACCTGGGTCTAGTGGGAAATTTTGCAGTGGTGATTCAAGTGTAGAAAGAGGAATGTCAAGCTCTTCTAGAATCGAGATAGAGAAGGTCAATGGTAAAAAAATTGAGCTATGGAAGCTCAAGATGGAGGACCTTATTGTAGACAAAGAAAAATGGATCACTGTGGATCTTGGTACACAACCTACAGGTACGCAGCCTACTGGAACACAATCGACTGGTACACAACCTACTAGTACACAAACTACTAGTACACCACCTACTGGTATGTTGAAGGTAGAATGGGAGAAGTTGGAAAAAAGAGCCAGGAGTACTATTCGAATCTGCCTGGCAGATTCAGTGTTTTTGAATGTCTCAGGAGAATCTACGACCAAGGAACTATGGGATAATTTAGGGAATTTGTATCAATCAAAGTCCCTGGTAAACAAGTTGTTTCTTCGAAAGAAGTTGTATCATCTTAGGATGAAAGATGGAGATTCTATGACAGAACATCTAAATTCCTTTAATACTCTGGTAAGTCAATTCGTATCAGTTAATATTACGATTGCAGAAGAAGATAAGTGTATTACTTTGTTATGTTCTTTGCCAGACTCTTGGGATAATCTAGTTGTAGCAATTTGTAGTACCACTCAATCTACATTGAAGTATGAGGATGTAGTTTCATCCTTGTTATCTAAAGAGATGAGGCGGAAAATCATGGATAATCATAGCACAAATTCTTTATTTGTAAGAGGTCATACCCAAGATAGGAATCCCGGTAAGTCGTACACATGCAGACCATGATGTATGGATGATCGACTCAGGTATGTCATACCATATGAATCCTCATAGGGAGTGGTTCTGTGAATATGAAAAATATGATGGTGGTGACATATTCCTAGAAGATGGATCAACATCCAAAATCATGGGATGTGGAAGGGTTAATTTGCTGCTAAAAGATTGTAGGGTTAGAACTCTCCCTGGGGTTCTGCACATTCCAAAACTAGCTAGGAGCCTAATATCTGTAAGCAAGTTGGATGATGCAGGAGTGAATATTGTATTGGGAAAGGGCACTTGAAATATGGTACGAGGAGCAATGGTGTTGATGAGGGGAGTTTGGTGTGGAACTCTGTACAAGTTGTTGGGAAACACTTATACTAATGGGTGTGACATTTCTGTTGTCCCTGAGTAGAGAAATAAATAAGACATGACCAATATTGTCCCTGGAAAGAAGACCGTACTGTGGCATCAAAGACTGGTACATATTGGCGAAAAGGGCCTTCGAACACTACACAGTAAAGGTATGGTTGGAGGTATGTCTAATTGCACTCGAGATTTTGATTTCTATGAACATTGTATATATGGAAAACATAATCGAGTAAGATTCCCATCTGGTGCTACAAGAGCAAAGGGGATCTTAGAGTTGATACACAATGATGTGTTTGGACCTATGCCTATTCCATCACTAGGTAAATCTGTGTATTATGTTTCATTCATAGATGATTTCTCAAGGAACGCATGGATTTATTTTCTTAGAAATAAATCTGAGGTATTTGATAAATTTAAATAGTTTAAGGCTATGGTATAAAATCAGACAGAGAAGAAAATAAAGGCATTGAGGACAGATAATGGTGGAGAATTCCATGGAAATGAATTCGAAGAATTCTGTAAGAAGTGTGGTATAGCAAGGAAAAACACTACTCCATACACACCTAACAGAATGGAGTTGCATAAAGGATGAACAAGACATTGATGGAAAAATAAAGGAGCATGCTTAGTGGTGTCGAGTTAGGACAAGAATTCTGGGGAGAGGCAGTGGGTACAACATGTTACCTGGTCAATTGATCACCCTCGTCAGTGCTGGATGATAAAATCCACACAAGGTATGGACTGGTAAGACACCCTCTCTTGAACATCTCAAAGTGTTTGGTTGTGATGCTTATGTACATGCTCCAAAGGAAAATAGGAGTAAGCTGGATAATAAAGCTGAAAAGTGTATCTTTATGGGTTATAAAGATGGTGTGAAAGGTTATAAGCTTTGGAACCCAGAAACTAAGAAGACTGTTTATAGTTGGGATGTTGTTTTTAGAGAGGTAAAAGATGTGTCCAAACATGAATTCCTACCAAGGAAAGACAAACCGGAGAAAATACAGCTTGAGTTGGATGATGAAAAATCTGAATCATCTGGAGAAGATGAAGTAGAAGAAGAAGAACCTCATACTCCCATATTGAGGAGATCAACGAGGGAAAGAAGGAAACCAAAAAGGTATAGTCCACCCGATTTTCATTCTAATTTTTCTTTATCTATTACTGATGATGATCCCAGAACTGTCAGGGAAGCAATGAATTTAGAGGATAGTAAACTATGGAAGAAGGCCATGGTTGAAGAAATGGATGCCTTGGATAAGAATGAGGCATGGGATATAGTTGAGTTTCCAGCTGGAAGAAAATATGTTGGTAGCAAATGATTGTTTAAGAAGAAGTATAATGCAGAAGGAAAAGTGGATAAATCCAAAGCTCGGTTAGTAGCAAAAGGTTATTCCCAGGTAGAGGGAATTGACTTTGGTGAGATTTTTTCTCTTGTTGCCAAGTTAATGTCTATTAGATTTGTTTTATCTATTGTTGTTTCTTTTGATATTGAAGTGGAACAGATGGATGTAAGGACAACATTCCTACATGGGGATCTTGAAGAAGAAATCTACATGAAGTAGCCAGAAGGATTTGTAGTGAAGGGAAAGAAAGAGTTGGTTTGTAAGCTAAAGAAGTCACTATATGGTCTGAAGCAATTACCTAGGATGTGGTACCAAAATTTTGACACATACATCCTTGGATTGGGATTTGTGAGAAGCATGGTTAATCATTGTGTATATTCCAAGTAGGTTGGTAATGACTTCATTTATGTAGTGTTGTATGTTGATGACATGTTGCTGGTAGGAAATAACATGGATGTTATCAAGGAGGTGAAATCGTAGCTATCCTCCAAATTTGACATGAAGGATCTCAGTGCTGCTAACTTCATTATGGAAATGGAGATTAAAAGAGATTGTGAAAACAAGAAACTCTGGTTGAATCAGAGAAAATATGTTGATACAGTATTGCAAAGGTTTAATATGCATGGAAGTAAATCGGTCAAGGTTCCTATTATTATAGGTGTAAAGTTATCTGCAGATCAGTGTCCTAAGACACAAGAAGAAGAAGAGGACATGTCCCATGTTCTGTATGCCAGTGCAGTTGGCAGTTTGATGTATGCAATGGTCTATACTAGACCGGACATTGCACATGCAGTGGGAGTTTTGAGTAGGTATATGTCAAAACCATGGAAGGAGTATTGGACAACAGTAAAGAGGGTCTTTAGGTATCTTCGTGGCACTACCAGTTATGGATTGTGCTACCAAGGAAGATTAGGATTGGACATAGTGGTGGGCATTCATGGCTTTGTTGATGTAGACTGGGCTGGAGATATGGATCACAGAAGATCTACAAGTGGGTATGCGTTTAACCTATTTGGAGGAGAAATCGGTTGGATGAGCAAAAGATAGGCTGTAGTGGCACTCTCAACTATAGGATGAATACATGGAAGCCACTCATGCAAGCAAGGAAGTAGTATGGTTACCGATATTGTGTTCATGCATTAGGTTGGTACAACAAGCAATGAGATTATATTGTGATAGTCAGAGTGAAATATTCCTAGAAAAGAACCCAACTTATCATTCAAAGACAAATCATATTGATGTTCAATATCACTTTGTGAGAGACATGGTTGAAGAAAAGGTATTGTTGGAAAAGGTTGACACTTTGAAGAATGTTGCAGATTCATTGACAAAGTCTTTGAGCACAAAAAATTTCTCTTGGTGTAGAGTAACAATGGGCATTGCTACCATATATTTTTGACTATATAATCCTATGAACCCTTGTATGCAAAGAAAACAACAAGTGGGAGAATGTTGGGTATGTGTTATATTCTTTGCATGTGTGTGTGTGGGTGCGTCAGATTCAACAACTGCATCTGACGATCCTGGATTAAGGGATTAGGGTTTTGGTAGCTACGAAATACCTAAATCATTGTATATATTGTATGGTGAATGGTGAAATTAATACAATGAAGAGTTGAAAGGTGCGGCACCAAGGAAGACTGGTTTTCTCCTGGTTAAGGGTTTCCAACGTAAATCTCTATGTACTATGTGTATGAGCCATTGATTAATTTATGTTTTTATTAAGAATCTATATGCATTGCTTTACTTCATAGGTTTAAAACTTACACAAACCCCTTGTGCGATGTCAGATTTGGAGGTGCTCCAGATGTGTCCTTCATAGAGGAATGCCTTGTTATCTGCATTAGGAGCTCTAGACCCGTGTGGCTCTAAGGTTATCAAGTTTGACATCACGAATGTTAATCCTCACTTTCCTTACCACGTGGCCTTTCAAATCCATGTAGATTACTTGAAGTATACCATCAAACACACTATTATTGATGAAGGTCCTGCAACGTGCATGATATCCTTAACTTGTTGGAAAGCCATTGGCTCTCCAAACCTCTCTCAATCTCTGACTATGTTGACCGCATTTGATGGTCATTCTTTACGTCCCCACAAAATTCTTCTCGCCTTTCCAGTCTAGTTAGGTGGAAAGACAATGGAGGTGGATGTCGAGGTGGTTGATGTGCCCCTTGACTATAATTTATTACTAGGGTGTAATTGGACTTATGCTATGACTGCCATTGTGTCGTCTATTTTCCTTAATTTATTTTTTCCTCACAAAGGGAAAATTGTGACGATTGATCAATTATCCTTTGTGCATGCTAGTCCTAATGCATCAGTTGGACCTTCGATCCCAGTGATAGACAATTCTCAGCTAACAACTGAGGATATATGTTGAGGGTGACTTGTTCCTCTTGTATGACCAAGCCAAAGAACCGTTGGGGGTAGGCAAGTTCAACCCCATGTGGCATAGTCCTTATATCGTGTGATGTGTTTTAGAAAAATGAGCCTTTGAATTAGAGGATTATGAAGTGAATATGATGGTTGAGCCCAGAAAGGGCTCTACTTGAAAAGATATACGCTTGAGCCCCCAATCGTGGGTGTGACTCTTTGTATACTAGTGTATCTTAGTGTATATATATCTTTTCCTTTGTGTCATCAAATTGCTTATTGTTTTTTCCCTTGGTTGGAAGATGTCAACGGAGTCTTAATTTTACTTAGGATTCGTAGACGGTACCATTCATCATACAAAAAACTTGGCTTCCGTCGCTTGGGTCATTTAATCACCCGAGGGCCAACTGGTGTCTTCAGGTGGCATTTGTCTCGAGCCATCAACGAGTAATATGGCTGAGTATAGCATCGCTATAGATGTTTTGTGCAACTCCATTTCACATGTTTTTTATAGGTTCTCCTGGACTTTGTTGGGCCCCAACAATCCCCTTATTTATTTTTAATCAAAATCTAGGGTCCCTCGAAATTTTACTTGGATTCTTCGTTTTTTTTTCCTTTGACTTGATTGGATTGGTATTGGTTTTCTTTGTTTGGAGGTTGGTTTGAGTTTATATTCTTTTCTTTTGTTTGGATTGAATTTCATGAAATTCAAATGCCTTTTCGTTTTTCTTTCTACATAGTTTTGATGTTGATGGGTGAGCTTCATAATTTGGGAGTTTGTTGTTACCTCTTCCTTATTGAATTTATCTGCTATGAGAATGGCTTGGTTGAAGATATGGATTAATAACAATGATTTTACAGGAAGAGTGTTTATTGCGACACATCTTTTCTATGACATTTGTTCACATTTGATCAAATTTGAATGAGGGAGAGACGAACATAGAAATTTTAATTTAAATGAAAACATTAATTTTTATCAATTGTTTACTTTCGTTTAAATTATGATTATGTTATCGTATTTTGCTTATTAGCAATCATTTTCACAAAATCATTTGGTAGGTTTAATTAATTAAATTATTTTTTCAGTTTGCATCTCATTTAAAAAAAAAAGAATTATCTATCATTTGTTTGATTTTGTGAAAACCCAAAATTAATATTTTTATTCTCTCGATCAACTTGAAGCTTCTAGAATTTTAAGATCATATTTGAAAGGAAAATATAAACAATATTTTTTTAGAACTTATGGTTAGTTTAAATTCATTTTAATTTTTGTTCTAGATTTTGTTTTATTCACAATTTTTAGGTTATTAATTTGGTTTCTTTTTATTTCACAGGTTTCTATTATCATTTATTTGGTACGGATATGATCATGGCTTGATTTTATTATCTAAATACGTTCAAGATAATTGATCCAAAAATAATATTGGATTGCTGCAAATAATTTATGAGCAACAACAGATAAGATTTGGAAATGCGTTCAAGAACAGACACACGATTTTGTGGTACTGATTGCAGACAAACCATGAGGAATCTAAATAAATGGTTGAAAGCCCATTTGCAGAATGGACCCATTTAGCTTACTCCCGAGCTTTGTCCCCAAAAAATGCACGATTTGAGAAAAATTATTGCTTATTTATGAGGAAAATTTGAGGTGGCGGAAATTATTAGTGATGCCCAGACTGTTCATTCATGGAATAAATATATGAGAAAGTTCAGAGCTCAAGATAAAGGAAGAAATTGAGAGGAGGATTTTTATCCTTTATTTTTTGTATATTATTTCTTTTGTAAACTTTTTTCTTTTCAAATGGAGTAACAGATGGTTGGAATCTTTGGGAGAATGGATTGGTATTTTCAAAGAAGAATATGGAATTCCATATTGCTTAATGGATTTTGTCCCGTGAGTAAAATGGTTTTGTTTTCATTATAATATATTCATATTCTTTGAGTAATTGATTATGCATTGATTTAAATAGATTTAGTCCGTTTTATCAATACATGGTTAATTGCTATCATTTATGTATTAATGTTTTCAATCTTTAAGAGTCTATTATCCCAAAACTTCATTTTGGACCTTATGATGAACTTATTATACTGGAACTATATGTGATACAATTTACTCTTTGGATTTTGTCCTTTTGTAGAATGTGCAATGTTAATATTGTTTCTCATATAATTTCTGAATATGAAACTTTATTTGTATTGAACTAGTTTTAGACTATTCTGCATATAATTTTTCATTTTATGTTTTCATTTATATGGTTCATTATATTTTGGTTCCTTTAATATCTGTGGCTGATCATCCATTGATACATTTTGAGTTTACATCTAATGCTGGATAGTTGATAATACCACTTGCTGAGGGTTGGAGTTTATCTCACTTTTAGCTATTGGACATTTTAAAGTTACATGAGATAAAATCATTTGTCTTTCTGTCATCTCAGACTTGTTCCGGAATATAAAAGACTTCTTTGAGTTTTTTCAGGAAGTATCATGCTTGCTTTTGTCATAGGTTTACACTTGACACAGGTTAAGAGGATCTTATACAAATAAAGAGAGATGAATTTAACTTAGTACTGCTGATCAACGAGAGGTTAGTTAGTTTATATTTTGTTTGATTTGTTGATTTGCGAATGGATAATGATTACATTATTTAAACATTAAATGCTTTGTCCATTAACGTTATATCATTTATAATATTATTCATTCATTGTTTATTATATTGTCATTTATAGTATAAAATTATTTTTTTATTTTTATTTTATTTTTCATCTTGTTCAATCCATTAGTTGAAAACAAATCATTTTCACGAGGCTTTATTTTAAACCTTGCAATTGTATATATCTACTATATATACTACTACTATTAGTTAAGAAATTGTATTAATTTTGATTTCACATTTAGTTAGTTTACATCTCTTAACTATTTGAGAATCCTGGTTGGCTAACAAAGCCATAAAACCCATCAGGGGAGATTGTCCCAAATGACTTGGGTTAAATAGATAACCCCAATTCAGATCTTCCCTTCCAGTTGACGGTGTTTCATAAACGCCCGTCAATATACTTCCAGTTAGTAGTATGCCATTTAAACGATAATTATCGTGTGTGAAACCCTAATCTACTCCGACGATTCCAACAGGTACGACTTTTGGAACGATACTTTGATTTTATTACTTATAATCACATACCTAGAAGTTATAATTATGTATCTGATGCATTTGCTAATTATGTTTTAGATTGGCATTTGTCATATAACTAAAGTAAAGAAAACATAGTAATCAATGTACACATTGTAACATATATAAGTAAAGTCAAAGACCAATGTTTTTTATATTTCATATCTCCAAAAAATATGGTGTCATAGTACAAAATGGGGCTCACACCCTCAAAATACATATATGGCCAGTAGATATAATGACCATGACATCTACTCTTGTGGCACCGGATGTGTATCATGATAGCGCACTACAGGGTTTGCAATACACCGAAAGAGTTGCACCCACGCACGGGGCACACCCACCACCTGCCACTGCATATCCTTTAGCAGATCCTCCACCTGAACCATATGAATCCTATGTGTTAATCGAGACAGCTTCCCCTACACATTTTGAAGCTCTCTCTCTGCATATCCTTCCACATGCTCATGTCCTCAGTTCCTCCGTCAATTTCATGGGAATCCATCTGGTCGTCGTAGACCCACATATGCATGACAAATCCATTGTTAATACTTGATTCCATACATAAATATTTGCATTTTGTATTCTTCTTGAAAAACACAAAAAAATGAAATATATAAAAAATTTCATACCTATATTACCATAGGCGGATCATGGTGGAAAAGGCATATATTTATCTCCTCTGTAGTTGATCCCAACATAAGGGTAGTCATATATGGCTATCACCTGTCGACGCCATGGAATAAGAACTCATCATGGTAGGGGGTTGGTATCCTACCTCCTCCTGGTTGCCTCATCACATCGGTCCACTGTGACATGGTTGGATTATGCGGTCGGTGTGGAACGATCTCCACTCTAGGGCTCAAACTTGGAACCCACTCAAATAAAAAACCACACAAAATAGATGTGAACCCAAAGTTTCTTTTCCTCCTCTGTTTGAAATATGCTAGTTGTCTCTTCATGTTAGCCAGAAGTGAGGTGCACCAATCATAAACTATGGGTCGTAAACACTCCACTGCGTAAAACATGAGTGGCATTGATGCATGGTGCAATGAGTTCGACCTTGTGATCCATGTAAGTACAAGAACAATGATCTTTAAACTCAGGTTCTCGATTGCCCTGATGGGGAGTTGGCTCCCTACTTTTTCTGTGGCTGCAACACAATGGGTGGAAATGTAGTCCTATATGTTCACACCACCCCCAACTCCCTGGGCTTTGATATTCACCACCTCTCCATGGTGATACAATCTCGTGAGAAATTAAATGTCATCTAATTCAATTCTCAATGGTTTCCCATCGAGATTGAAGGCCTCTGTATTTGGATCCCATAAATTTACCAGCATTTGGAGTAACCTCACTTGAGCCCTCATTCCTTTGAGAGCCCAAAATTTTTATAAGCCACATATTTTTAGAACTAGTTGGGCCCCCACATCTCTTTCCATTGTTGCATATAATTCCTCATGCTCTCTCTCTCTCTCTCTCTCTCTCCATTCAAGTACCATCCTGCGAAAGGGTTTTTCTTTTTTTGAGTCAAACTCTTTTAAAAACTAGTTTGCGAACTTGTACGCGGGTTGTAATGTTAAAAGTCATGTGTAGTGCCACATATACATGGGAAATATTTTCCTTTCCCACGTACATGTCTCCATATACACGACCCAATGAACTACAACCCGTGTACACTCTAATTCATAAGTTGCACCCTCTAAAACTCAAAAAATGAAGACTAATTTGAAATTGTAAACCACTAGAAATGAAGAGGAGGGGAAGAGCACTTATTTGGTCCAGAAAGTTGTGAATTCCATTGCTTGTATCTCCCACAATAAACACTTGAATATCGTGGGAAAATTGGTCCAAAATGCACTATGTGGGTAAAAACCTCAAATGGTATGGTAAAATTGGTTATTTTTACTATTAGTAGAAATTTTTTACCCACTTTACATAGTTTTTGCTAATTTTTTGACCTAGTGGACTAATAGTGCAGTGGAAGGAGTTGGTTTTGGTGGTTTTGTCTAGGTATTTTTGTTGTTTCTAGAGTCATTCCGCCCGTTCATGACTTTGGCAAGTATTTTCTTTGACCAACATATAGGATAGGTTGTCACTCCATCTTGCATATTTTCATTATCCTATGACTGTAATCCATATGCCTTAGGTACAAACCCATTTATTAACAACATGGAACCTTCCTACTACTATTAGAAGTGTCGTTATTAAGTGGTAGAGGCTTACCAAACATGAGTTCCCTAGTTAGAACCTTTATGTCATTTGGTGCCCATGCAAAAATTATTCCATAGGACTGGGAGTCCCTTACAATTCTGATATGAATTTGCGTTCGAACCTCATATTGTTACTCATAAGCATGCTGACCTTCACCTATGGGACTCCCACTGAGTCTTGTTTAAGCTCGTTTATGACTCTGTCAAAAGAGAAAATATTGCCGAGTGAACTTGTCTCTTTCACACTTGTTAAATGGCTTTGAAAAGACATTTATTTGGTGTAAGTTTAACCTTTTTTCGGACCAAGTAGACTAATTTCGAAAAATAAATACTCTAGTCATAATTGGCTAGAAGAGTTCTCCTGGGTATTGTTTTATACGTTTTTAGGCCCAGGGAACTAAATTTATGAAAAATGACATTCTTTGGAGTTAAGTTGTTATTGCATTGCATCCTCCTGCTTGCAGTATTGAGCCTATTGTCGGTTCTCGCTTTCTCATTACAATCATATTAGCTCAACAATTTGCATCACTAGCCAAGTAGAGCCTTGTTTATATCCTTTGCAGCTTGACACCCTGTACCCTAAGAGGAAACATTCCCCCAAGTGTCCATGTCCTGCATGCACTTCCTTGCATTGAGCATAGGTATGTTCCACCATTGGAACTAGTTGTTTATTCGTGACACTCATTTCCTCCATTGTATGATAACATTCATTTGCCTATGAAAAAACAAAAAAAAAATTGGTGGGAAAATAATATTATCTTATATTGGCATCAGTCATGTCACCTTTGAATAGAGAAAAAACTTTTGAGTCCACTTGTCATCCAAAGTTTGAGTTTATCATGACCTTAGGAAGCTGATCTCGTTACTTAGAGTTTACTCCTCTGATTGGTTATTCTTCTAGTCCCTATGGAGAGTTCGATTGGTGCCTCCTGCATCACAACGTTTCATTATCAAGTCTATGATGTCAGAGTCTTCCATATGTTTCATGCTCTTGTTTAAAGGTGTCTATAAGCCTGTGTCAACCATTTCTCAGAATTATTGACTTTGCATGTCAGCCATACCCTTAGTGTGTCTCAGAGTTACATGACGCTGTAGTCCTACTGTGCACCTTGGTCTTACTTTCATTATGGATAAGTAACCTTGAACCCAACAGTCGACATATCCTTATTGGTCATTGACTGGGGGGTTTCCCTTGTTTTTGACAGCAAGAAATATATTCACACATTGGAATTTGTGCAGTGTCTTAGATTCCATTAGCCTTATTGGTGGTTTCCTCTCCTTTGTCGGCAATCTTCCTTATTTTCTTCTATTTAGAGGGTCTTTTTCATGCACTACTTGCAACTGGTGCATGTGAAAGACACATAGGGTTGTTGGTTCGTGAGAATTCTCTTCATTCGAGTTCCTCCAAATCATCAAGATACTGCTTTGTACCTCATGCTGACTGATGAGAGATGCCTTAATTCTCTCCTTTTAGTGAGTCCTTCCATTGACTTCAGCTCATCTATTATGGAAATGAGGCCTAGATTCCTATGAGTACCTAGAGGCTTGCAATCATTAGTGGCAGGTTCTCTCACCATTGATAGTTGGGAATACATCAATGTCTCTTGATCAATGGATTCTTCAAGTGTTCGACTTCAACATCTTTATTCACACTTGTAATAATGTACTTGGTGCCTTGATACCTACTTTCATTATCGATAAGTTGTCTGACATTTGTTAACGATATACATTAATTACCGGTAATCAAACACAGTCACATTGTGTTCGACCTCAACACCTCTATTCACATGATGTAGACTTGCACATTTGGAGAATCATGTAGAAGAATTGAAGACATCAGTTTATAGTAGCATATTTCCTGAGGTGTTGCTATCATTCATTGGACTAATACCTATATGACTTCAGTGATCATGGGAGATAAGATTGTACTCCATTGTATACATATATCTTCAGATTGATTTTAAGACTAGTTTTCACTGGGTCTTGTTCACGACTATGACAACCTATGGCATGCATCTACTTTGTATTTCCTATTCATGGCCATGAACAACTATTTGGTATATTTCCACATGGATCTGTAGTGCAATTCAAATTGGCAGCCATGTGTACAAAGTCATTATGGATTGTAATATTCTCATGAGAAACTAGTTCTTCCAACCGAGTCTCCATTACTCCACTTCTGGGAATTATAATGTATTTTGTCCATCGTAGATACTCCTCTAACCTCACACATTAGGGGGCATCTGTTATAGAAATTTTTTCCTCACCCCATGAAACTTGCTCAGAACGCCTTTCCATTTCCCTATGCAGACTTGAAGTCCCCTTTTGCACTTCCCAGAGCCAAAAAATCATAAGTTTCCACATATATGTGCCCTACAAGTTAGAAAACATGCGTATACGCATGTTGCAACACTTCAACCCACATACATCAATTTTGGTGCTCAAAATTAAAAATTGTGTCGGTTTTCCATGTCATGTCACAAGATCCATGATCCTTGACCTTCCATATACTGGAAATGTTTTGACTCGGCCCTTCAGTTCCATTTGAAGGCTATAAATTAGGCCGTATCCAAACCATGGAAGATGAGATAATTCAACTTTTGAGAGAAAAGATACTGTGGAGAAATTTTCACTTCACACTGAGTCTGCATCCTTTTGTCCTTTAAAGTTTGAACATATTGTTCAACCCCCAAGCTCTTCCTTCTTTGATGGAGAACCTCATTGTCTCTCTTATATGAGCTTGCCTTTGGTGGAGGATTGAAGTGGTGGAGACTCAACTGGAAGGGACTTAGTTTCTCGGTTCCGAGATGTGCTGACACGGAAGTTTGTCACTTATACACTTTTGTTGATCATTTTTTAATAGAAATACTCTTTTATCGTCCAATTGATATCTTGTAAATATTTGAATTATTATTCCATGGGTGCATTTGTTATGAATGTTAATTGATTATTGTATTGTATGTGGTAACATTATATATTATCACCATATGCTTGCATATCTTGGTTTTTGAGGATAATTTGCAAGTATAAATATTTGAGTCACATCCTCAACGATGGTCTTCATTGAACATCCAGACAAGGTAGGCTCTTTATCTTGTCTTGTTAGAATCTTTGTTTATATAGCATACTTGGGATTATAGTTGATTTTTGGAGTCATTCCGTCTGTTGTGGTTTACCCCATGCCATAGAGTGATTTTCGTCGTAACAATAACTCAAGCTTTAGATCCATAATTGAAACCAAATATAATATTCAATCACAATATCCACATGACATTTATAAAAAATATTAACAAAAAAAGTTTCATTGTCAGCCATAAATAAAATATTTCAATGTTCACCTTTTGTTAATAGTTCTCTCTCTCTCTCTCTNTATATATATATATATATATATATATATATAAAGAACCCATTTAAATCCATATTAATTTTTGATCTATCATGCATTCACCTCGAGGGATTTGATCCCTCTCTGAGCATGATAGATCCAGAGTTAAGATGGATCTACACTGGTTTATGGACAAAAGGTATTTTTTTTCCTGTAGTAGTTTAATATACTTATGGAGTGAAGATCACTTATTTTGTTGCATAGAAATGTGTGTTGCATTATGTTGTCATTGATGTCAAAGAGTTGACATCTTGTCATAGTATCATTGATGTATTGATTGATGGCCTATGTTGTCATAGATGTAATTGATGTCAAATATGTCAAGTGGTGTCATAGTGATGTATTGTCATGGATTGATGTATAGACAGGATGATGTAAACGTTGATCATTGTTGTATTTTCATGGTTGATAGGAATAACCAAATGGATAAACTCCAAAGTGATCCCCTTATGGTGAAATCCCTCACGGGAAGACGCTCTTGGATAAAGTTCTCAAAGTGGTCCCCTTACAGTGAAATCCCTCGTGCGAAGACACTTTGTGAAGTCCAAATGGGTAGGTAGCCCAAGAGTGTGGTTAGGGAACCCAAGTTTGATTAAGGAATAATATAATGAATATCTATGAATTTGCAAGAGAAACTATCCCATATGGATCGTATATGTCATATTGTTTCCGGTGATATGTGGAACGTCACATAACTCCTCATGGTTAGAGAGTTATGGCCATGTGAAGTTGGAGAAATCTCATGCGTTATCTAGAAGACCCTAGAAGGTCAAATAAGTCAATTATTCTAGAAGCTCATAGAAGAAGTGTACTAGTCAAATTGATGGTAACTAGGAGTTAATCGTGGGTATAGTTGTTGCATTAAGAAAATAATTAGAAATAAATTAGTTGCAACAAGAAGTTGCGAATTTGGTAATTATGGTAAAGTAGTTGTGATGAGAAGATTGAATAGTCAAAGTGGTTGACCAAGAAATAAATTAAATAATAAAGTGGTTGCAACAAGAAGTTAGTTAAGAGAAAATAAGTTCTGAATTTACTAATTATAGAAAAGTTAGTTGCAACAACATATTGTGAGTAAAGATAAATTATTTAAATAATAAAGTAGTCAAAGTGGTTGCAAAGAGAAATTATTTAAATAATAAAGTGGTTGCAACAAGAAGTGGTGAGTTTACTATTTATGGATACGTCAAAGTGGTTGCAAAATAAATTAATTAAATAATAAAGTTAGTTGCAACTAGAAATGGAGAATTTACTATTTGTAGCAAAGTGAGTTAGAAGTGGGTTAGCCCTAAAAGAAGGAAAGTGGGTTAAGTTGGTTAGAAGGTAACCCCTTGAGGAAGCTACATAGAAGTATAAATAAGAGAGAAATGATCTCCCATTAGCACCTATTGGATATCATTGAATATCTATTTTGTGAAAGTTTATTTGGGGCATGCTCTACAAGTTGGCTCTCTAGAATAAACCAGAATTCAACAAGGTATGCCATTTTTGGTATAACTCCTTTTCTGGGAGGTTCCAAGCAGTGAAACCTAGAGGAATTGTAGACAAGACACTGAAGAACATTTTGTACCATTTTTATACCTTTATTCATTACAAGTACATAGTTATGATTGTTTCAAGCTAGGGTTGTTGACTAATCCAAAATTAGTCATGTGAGACTAAAGTAAAGTTTGATGAAAATGCTAGTTTCTTGTTGTTGAAGTTAAGAAAGGTTTGCAGGTCTATGATCACATACACTAGGTATGTTACATAGTTACAGATTAGATTTGGATGATGATATTGATGAGAAAGGTTGAGGTGATAGGTTGTTGTGACAGGTTGTGCATAGGTGATGCACTTGTATTGGTATAGACTGTTGGTACAGTTTGACAATTTTCTTTCTGTCTACAAGCTGGGTCTTGTACTTGAGGTTTGGATTCCTCACATCTCGGTTGGTGCTGATATACTCATGATGGGTATTTCATTGAGAGTTGGTGCTCTATTTCAGTTGGTGTTGATAAAACCCAAGGATTGTAGTCCATAATACAAAATAAAATTATACGTATATCTAATGTTCCATGTGTTATTTATTGTGATGGTGCATAGATCTTTATTGTTAATGTATGTAATTGAAATATATTTACCTGCAATAAACTAAGTATGAATGGAATTAATAAGTAAAGATGTTGTGAATGGTGATTTCTAACTAAAGTTTTGTGAGAAGTGTAAAAATAGCCCTCACATTGATTCACCCCCCCTCTCAGTATGATCAGTGTGTCCAACAATTGGTATCATAACATACCTTCACTATAAGC
This sequence comes from Picea engelmannii, assembly GCA_009831015.1. NCBI lineage: Eukaryota > Viridiplantae > Streptophyta > Pinopsida > Pinales > Pinaceae > Picea > Picea engelmannii. The sequence continues at coordinate 93,407 of ML812383.1, forward strand.
CTTAACAAGATTGGAGGAGATCCATGGAAACACAAATGGATGATGAAGTTCCAATCTTTGATGAGAAAAATTATTCAGCACGGAGAATAGAAATGAAAGGGTATTTGAAAGAAAAAAGAGCAGGTGTTTGGAAAGCAACTATTGGTGGATCAGTTCCCTTGAAGAATAAGTCAAAGTTTACAGCTCAAAAGGAAGAAAATAAGAATGATGCATTGGATCTCAAGACCATTTTCAATGGACTCTCAAGTTATGTCAAAGAAATTATGGGACAATGTACTTCCGCCAAGGATCTATGGCTGAAGCTAGAGAAGACATATCAAGGAAAAAAGGAAGACATTGAAGACAATTCCATCAAGAACAATGAAGGTAAAAAATCTCCAAAATCCTCTGATTGCAATAATTCTAAGCGTGATGATGTTGAATGTTTCTCTATAAGTGAAGAAGAAAATATAGAAGTAGTTTGTGTAGAATCAGATGACAGTTATCCTATAGATGAAGAGGAAGATTTGTTGAAGCTTAAAGATAAAGTTTTATCTAAGTTAGATGATGTTAGCAGTGTAATACGACATTACTCAATTTATTTTGAGTATCTTGAAAAATACACCAAGGAATTCCTAGAAAAGTACCCAAGATATACCATGGCACTAAAGCAAATGCTCAAAGAACAAGAAAAAAGTAAAAATACTGAATTAGAAGAAAAAGAAGAAGAGATCAAAAGACTAAAGAATGAAATAGAAGAAAAGAAGAAGGTAGAAGATGAGCTTAGCAAAAGTCTGAAGTTAATGTCAATCTTAAGACCAAAATTGAAGAAGCCAAAAGAATAGAGGAACTATTGAAGAATCAAGTAAATGAAAAGGAACAATCATGCCATACGTTGGAATCTGAAGTTATTGATATTAGAAAGAAAGTAGAGAAGTCAAGCACTCACATCAAGTTAATGAACAACTCAACAATCTTGGATGAGATCCTATATATTGAAAGATATCCAAATGATAAATCAGGTCTTGGATACAACAAAGAAGCTATACATCTTGACGCTAGGAATTATAAGAAGCATGAGGTAAGTCCTTCATTCTCAAAAGGTGGAAATAATGTATCGATTCAACCATATACACAAAGCAAGGAAAATTTCAAAAGAGCAAAGAAAGGAAGACATCAAGAAGCCATATTTACACCTCAAAGCAAATTCAGAAGAGATACACCTTCAAGAAGGACACCAAAGCAAAGGTATGAAAATGTTTTTCATGGTCACTTCTACTCATGTAATGAATATGGTCACAAAGCTTTGGATTGCATACATTATGCAAGGATGTCTTGGTTAGAGGCATATTTGTTGGATGTCTTGGTGCATGAATTTGGCTGTGGTTGAGCTACATATTGTGACATGTAGTTGATGAGTTGATGAGGTGGTTATGTTGTACATAATTGATGAGTCAAAGCTTGAGCTATAGTTTATGCATGATTGGTACATATTTGGTACATTGTAAGAGGCACTTTCTAGCAGTATGATTGGCACATGGTTTATGGTTGATATGGAATACATGTATGGGAACACATCTTGATTGTAGTTCATGTTGTTGAGGTTTGGTGCATGGTTGATGCACTTTCTTTGGTACATGATGTATGTGATGATATAGTTGAGACACTTTTTTATGATGCTTGGTTGATTTATTGATGGTTGAGATACATGGTTTTGGCACTTGGTTCATGGTAGAGGCATATCATGAGTGATATGACACTTGTTTGAGGCACTTGGTTGGCATGTTTGTAGAGGCATATGGTTGGTACACAATTGGCACATGTTCTTGGCATATGGTTGATACACTCCATTGATGATATCTTATGGTATATTGTATGGTATTGATGTACATGGTTGATGTACATGGGTGTTGTGCATGGGTGGCACACAATATGACACATGATGTACATGGTTGATGTTTTTTTCACGATTCTATATTCATTGTTGACATATATTTTGCTTCATGATGTGTGGTATGGCACAACTTTTATGCATGGATAGGTCCAAGGATCGTCATAGGAAGAGAAGATCATTCTTGAGCAATTGATCTATGTTCCAGTTGAGAAGTAACATTTGCAGCAGAAGCATATTGTAGTGATAGAATATTGTTCATCTTACTCAGAATATAGGGGGAGACATACCCATAGGGGGAGTCATTCTTCTTCCCATGATTCCAGGAGGAGAGATTTATCAGATGCATGATAGAGAGATAGATGCTTGGAGAGAGAGCACAAAGGAATGTTTCCAAGGGGAACGATGGTCACAAGGGGAGCATGAGCAATATGTCTTCAACATTACATCAGACTGATATCCCTTGTTCAAAAGGGGAGAAATTATTCAGATGAATGTCAAAGGCATCCAGACAAGGGGAGTAGCCCAGAGGAGAGTTCAGGCAGGGGGGCAGCCCCAAGGAGAGAAATACCATTTTCCATTGATGTCAAAGGGGAGAGATAGTCACATTGATGTGATTGAGATGAATATTGATGAAGATCAATGCCATGTCTACATGTTTCCATCAATGATTGGTGTTGACATTAATGTTGGTATTTCCATCAATGCCAAAGGGGGAGATTATTGCATTATGTTGTCATTGATGTCAAAGAGTTGATTTCTTGTCCTAGTATCATTGATGCATTGATTGATGTCCTATGTTTTCATAGATGTAATTGATGTCAAATATTTCAAGTGGTGTCATAGTGATGTATTGTCATGGATTGATGTATAGACGAGATGATGTAAAGGTTGGTCATTGTTGTCTTTTCATGGTTGATAGGAATAACCAAATGGATAAACTCCAAAGTGGTCCCCTTATGGTGAAATCCTTCACGGGAAGATGCTCTTAGATAAATTTATCAAAGTGGTTCCCTTATGGTGAAAACCCTCACGGGAAGACACTTTGTGAAGTCCAAATGGTTAGGTATCCCAACAGTGTGGTTAGGGAACCCAAGTTTGATTAAGGAATAATGTAATGAATTTAAGTGAATTTGCAGGAGAAACTATCCCAGATGGACAGTATATGTCATGTCATTTCTGGTGATACGTGGGACGTCACATAACTCTTCACAGTTAGAGAGTTATGGCCATGTGAAGTTGGAGAACCCTCATGAGTTATCTAGAAGCCTTAGAAGGTCAAATAAGTCAATTATTCTAGAAGCTCCTAGAAGAAGTGTACTAGTCAAATTGATGGTAACTAGGAGTTAATCATGGGTATAGTTGTTGCATTAAGAAAATACTTAGAAATAAATTAGTTGCAACAAGAAGTTGTTAAGGGAAAATAAGTTATGAATTGACTAATTATAGAAAAGTTAGTTGCAACAAGAAATTGTGAATAAAGATAAATTATTTAAATAATAAAGTAGTCAAAGTGGTTGCAAAGAGAAATTATTTAAATAATAAAGTGGTTGCAACAAGAAGTGGTGAGTTTACTATTTATGGACAAGTCAAAGTGGTTGCAAAGAGAAATTATTTAAATAATAAAGTGGTTGCAACAAGAAGTGGTGAGTTTACTATTTATGGACAAGTCAAAGTGGTTGCAAAATAAATTAATTAAATAATAAAGTTAGTTGCAACTAGAAATGAAGAATTTACTATTTGTAGCAAAGTGAGTTAGAAGTGGACAAGTGGTTAGAAGTGGGTTAGCCCTAAAAGAAGGAAAGTGGGTTAAGTTGATTAGAAGGTAACCACTTGAGGAAGCTACATGGAAGTATAAATAAGAGAGAAAGTCTCTCCCATTAGCACCTATTGAATACCATTGAATATCTATTTTTTGAAAGGTTATTTGGGGCATGCTCTACAAGTTAGCTCTCTAGAATAAGCCGAAATTCAATAAGCTATGCCATTTTTGGTATAACTCCTTTTCTGTGAGGTTCCAAACAGTGAAACCTAGAGGAATTGCAGAAAAGACACTGAAGAATATTGTGTACCATTTTCATACCTTTATTCATTACAAGTACATAGTTATGATTGTTGACTAATCCAAAATTAGTCACGTGAGACTAAAGTAAAGTTTGATGAAAATGATAGTTTCTTGTTGTTAAAGTTAAGGAAGGATTGCATGTCTATGATCACATACACCCAGTATGTTACAGATTTACATATCATATTTGGATGATGATATTGATGAGACAGGTTGAGGTGATAGGTTGTGCATTGGTGATGCAATTGTATTGGTATAGACTGTTGGTGCAGTTTGACAGATTTCTTTCTGTCTACAATCTGGGTATTGTACTTGAGGGTTGGATTCCTCACATCTTGTTTGGTGCTGAGATACACAGGCCAGGTCTTGCATTGAGAGTTAGTGATCTCTTGGAGTTGGTGCTCTATTTCAGTTGGTGCTAATATAACCCAAGGATTGTAGTTAGTAATACAAAATAAACTTATACATATATCTAGTGTTCCTTGTGTTCTTTATTGTGATGGTGCATAGATATTTATTGTTAATGTATGTAATTGCGATATATTTACATGCAAGAAAATAATTATGAATGGAATCAATAAGTAATGATGTTGTGAATGGTGATTGGTAACTAAAGTTTTGTGAGAAGTGTAAAAATAGACCTCACACTGATTCATCCCCCCTCTCAATGTGATCGGTGTGTCCAACAATGTGGATATAAGATAATTTAACTAGTGCATGTGGGGAATTTAATTACCCTTTTAATATTACAAATTTGAGAGATATTCATTGTTTTGTACATAGTTATGGAAGTAATCAAAATTGAATTCAGACACTTTAATAACTAAGGAGTGTGAAAACTCTCTTCATTAGGTATATCACTAGTAACTACAATGAATTTGTAATGAAATTACATTCCTAGTATGATTACCTTTGATTAGTAAACCTATGCATATATCAAGGGCTATCTAACTCTTATAAACAAAATCTAGGAATCATAGATGAGATCAAACATAACAAAATCCACATGATTTTAAAAGATGTTAATAATAATAAAAAAATAATTGCGAGTCATAAATAAAATATTTCAATATTCACCTTTAGTGTGTGTATGTGTATGTGTGTGGCCAGTGTAAACCCATCTTAATTCTAGATCTATCATGCATTGAAAGATATCAAATCCTTCAAGTTGTGAACCTTATTTAGAGTGCAAAATTTGAGAAAAGGTTTTCACCTCGAGGGATTTGACCCCTCTCTAAGCATGATAGATCTAGAGTTAAGATGGATCTACAATAGTTTATGGACTAAAGGATTTTTTTTTCCTTTAACAATTTAATATAAATATGTAGTGAATATCACTTCTTTTTCCACGTAGCAATGTGGAGATAACACGATTTAACTACTACATGCAGATAATTTAATTACCCTTTTACTATTACGAATTAGAAAGAGTTGTAATATTTTCTTCATTGTTTTGTACATAGATATGGAAGTAATCAAAATTGAATTCATACACTCCCATAACTTAGGAGTGTGACAACTCTCTTCAATACATATAACACTAGTAACTATGATGAATTTTTAATAGATTACAATCATAGCGTGATTAACTTTGATGTATCTTGCAATCCTAGTGCTAAAACATGATGGATCATTTACTAAGAATATATGAGTTAGTAAACCTATGCATATATCAAGCGCTATCTAAGTCCTTACTTATAACCAAAACCTAAGAATTATACATGAGATAAAACATAACAAAATATTTTTTCTTAAAATAATTCAAAGAAATCCCATAACTCAAGCTTTAAACCTATGCATATATCAAGGGTTTCTAACTCTTTAGTTATAATAAAAAACTAATAATTATACATGAGATAAAACACTCACATATATATTAAGAATTTAAATAAATCTCATAACTCAAGCTTTAGATCTAAAATTGAAACTTGATAAAACATTCAATCCTAATATCCACAAAAAAAAATATTAATAACAAAAATAGTTTTATTTTCGGACATAAATAAAATATTTCAATGTTATATATATTAATTTTGGATCTATCATGCATCGATAGGGATCAAATCCTTGGAGGTGCAAAATTTGATAAAAGGTTTTCACCTAGAGAGTTTTGATCCCTCTCCATGCATGATAAATCCAAAGCTAAGATGGATCTAGATTGGTTTATGGTCAAAATGTGTTTTTTTCCTTTAGTAGTTTAATATACATATGTAGTATTTTACTGTACATATATAGTCAAAATCACTTATTTTACCACATAGAATTATGAAGATAAGACAATTTAACTAATGCATGTGGGGAATTAATTACCCTTTTACTATTACAAATTAGAGAGAATTGTAATCTTTTCTTCATTGTTTTGTACATAGTTATGGAAGTAATCAAACTCAAATTCATACATTTCAATAACTAATGAGTGTGACAATTCTCTTCATTACATATAGCACTAGTAACTACAATGAATTTATAATAGAATTACAATCCTATTATGCTTACCTTTGAATGCATCTTGCAACCCTAGTGCTAAAATATGATGGATCATTTACTAAGAATATACGGGTTAGTAAACCTATGCATATATTAAGGGCTATCTAACTCTTTACTTATAATCAAAATCTAAGAATTATAGATGAGATAAAACATAACAGAATCATTTAAACCATGCATATATCAAGGGCTATCTAACTCGTGAAGGGATATCTAACTCTTTAGTTATAATCAAAATATAAGAATTATAGATAAGATAAAACATAACAAAATAAGTTTTTTCTTAAAAGAATTCAAACAAATCTCATAACTTAAGCTTTAGATCCAAAATTGAAACATAATAAAATCTTCAATCACAATATACACAAAGACATTAAAAAAATATTTCATTTTCGGCCATAAATCAAATGTTTCAATGTTCACCTTCATTATATATATATATATATATATATATATATATATATATATATATAGGGAGAGAGAGAGTAAATCCATCTTGATTCTAGATCTATCATGCATCAAGAGGGATCAAATCCCTTGATGTGAAAATCTTCTTTGGAGGGAAAAATTTGAGAAAAGGTTTTCACCTCAAGGGATTTGATCACTCTCTGTACATTATAGATCCAAAGTTAAGATGGATCTAGTTTGGTTTATGGAAAAAATGCATTTTTTTCCTTTTATAATTTAATATACATATGTAGTAATTTAAAGTACATATATAATGAAGATCACTTCTTTTTCCACATAGCATTATGGAGATAAGACAATTTAACTAATGCATGTGGGGAATTTAATTACCCTTTTACTATTACAAATTAGAGAGAGTTGCAATCTTTTATTCATTATTTTGTCCATAATTATGGAAGTAATCAAACTTGATTCATACATTTCAATAACTAATGAGTGTGACAACTCTCTTCATTACATATAACACTAGTAACTACAATGAATTTGTAATAGAATTACAATCCTAGTATTATTACCTTTGAATATATCTTGCTATCCAAGTGCTAAAATATGATGGATCATTTACTAAGACAATATGATGAATCATTTACTAAGAAAATATGGGTTAGTAAACTTATGCATATATCTAAGTGATATCTAACTCTTTACTTATAATGAAATTTAAAAATTATAGATGAGATAAAACATAACAAAATATTTTTTCTTAAAAGAAATTCAAACAAATTCTATACCTCAAGCTTTAAACCTATGCATATTCAAGGCCTATCTAACTCTTTAGCTATAATCAAAATCTAAGAATTATAGATGACATAAAACATAGCAAAACAATTTTTTCTTAAAAGAATTCAAACAAATCTCGTAACCCAAAATCTCATACCTCAAGCTTTAGATCCAAAATTAAAACTTAATAGAATCTTCAATCACAATATCCACATGACTTTAAAAAAAATAATAATAACAAAAAAAGTTTCATTTTCGGCTATAAATAAGATATTTCAATGTTCACCTTTTGATCCGGATTTTATGAGCAGAACGAAATGAATACAGATTATTAACAGGTGCTTAACACAAAATAACAGAGATACAGTAAAACTAGTTTTCTATCCAATAACGAAATAAGCTGAAACTGTAAAATGCAGTGGAAACAAGCTTGCTGGAATGGTGGCGGCTTATCTCTGAGAAGAGATGTGACGACA
>ML812384.1:3131-20880 GCA_009831015.1 Picea engelmannii
CCTCATTATGAGTTGGTGCTCATATGTATGATAATGTAAAGAGTGTAAAGATTACTTATCATATAAATAAGAAGAGGTTTTTACCCTCTATGGGTTTCCTCATGAAATATATGTCTTTGTGTATCTCATATGTGTGACTGATGTTGAATGTGCTATTACTTATTTCCCTGCATTATTGCAATTGTCATTGAGCACATTGTAAAGAGTTTAAAATAAGCGTAATTGTTTAAGCATGGTAACAACTTATTCACCCCCTCTCTCAGTTGTCTAACACACATGCGCCATTAAGAAACGCAAGAAAAGCGCACATGCACACGATGCGCGACTATGGATGCTAAAAGCCACACACACCTAAGAACGGTGCATTTATGATGTTGGTTGGCCTCCCACCCACTTTTGGTTCAGCTTCCAAGTCGATTTGACATCCAAATATCAGCTGAATCTGGTTGGGTGGCTAGTCAAAGGCCTAAAGGTGCCCTAAAAAGCCCTTTGTTCACACTAAAAGCTGGTTGCATATTACCTCAAAGTTGTGCTATAAAAGGAGGCCATGGGTGCACTACATCTTCAAGGAATTCATTTGTAAGGTTATGTTGCTTCTATTTTCTTGGATAATCCTCTTTTCTCATCAAGAGCATACTATCACCATTCCATTTGAGCTATTCACATCACCCTTTGAGTGGATTAGCTTGGGATTCTTTCACCATTTCTTTCAAGTTTTCAAGTTGTAAGAAGAGCTCAATCTTGGGGGTCCAAGAGCCCTCCCTTGGAGGAAGAAGGGACCCAAAGTCCCCCTTTCTCTTTGGTGTTTTATTTTAACTAATACAATCCTTTCCATTGGTGACATGAGTCTTGTTTTTTTCTTGTTCTTATGTCCTTATGCACTATAGTTTAAATGTTTTTATCATTCCTAGTTTAATTCTTAGCTTAGTATTTTATGCTTTACTCTTCTAACCCTTTCCTTTACTGTTGTCTTGCTTAGCTAACCCAACTAAGATTGTAAGCACCTCTGTTTTTCTCATTTAGGTGACAAAAGAGGTGCAACAGTGGGTTAAGAATATAAGGAAGAACTCTAATCCAGATCACCGTTAGTGTGGAAGCTACAACCCCATGTGCGACTAATACACCGGAAAGAACACCAACGTTTAGACAACCAAATTTTAGTGGAAGAAGAGCAATAGGAAAAGGGTCCAATAAAGGACAATCAACTAGGGGAGTAAGTTCAAGAAGTAACAAACAATTGTCTACACCGCGCAGAGGCAGTAGTTCAGCACAATTCAAAATGGAAGGACACAAACCCACAATCAAATTACTAGAATTTCAGGGAGAGGCATCAGAGGACTCCGAAAAGAATTTATTCATATGTGAGAATATCTGGGAAGAAAAGCAGATCCCAAACGAGGATAAAAATATTGCGCAGTTAGAAATCACACTAAGAGACGGCACTCTAGACTGGTACACGATATTGGATGTAAAAAATCCACAAGGAGTACCAAGGACTATTGTGGACATGAAAAAACTACTGGTAAATGAGTTTTAGAATCCAAGCTCAGAAGACTAGTACATGAATGCAATGATTGAAATCAGGAAGAAACCAAGAGAGTCTATTTGGAAGATTGATCAGAGGCTAAAACATCTGAAAGGTAAGTTGAAGTATTCGATTACTTACATGCAACATAGGAAATTATTTGTAAACTCATTGTTACCACACTTGAAGTATCCATTGAGACAAAAAAAGTTCCAAAACCAGGCAGAGGCTCTGCAAGCATCCCTGCAACTGGAAGAAAACCAGTATCAACAGACAGATCCATCAATAGAGGATATGAAGGAGGATCTGAAGAATCTGACATTTCAACTGAACTAGAATAAGGGAAAAGAGGAAAGATAATTTGTTTGGTATACGTTATGCAGGACAAAAGGACATCATAAGAATGAATGTCCAACTTTTGAGAAGTACTTGGCAGCAGGGGTGCCAAACCCATTTCCAACAGGAGGACCATGGTGTGAGATTTGTAAGATGCATGGACATGATCCATATCATTTTCCAATGATGCAGAAGTATAAGATAGTACCAAAAAGTTCACATTGCAATTTTTGCAAATCAGTGGGTCATGATGATAAGGATTGTAGAATGTTGGAACCGATGAGAGAAAGGAATTCAAACACTTACAGGGTGCAAGAAGAGATGATGATAGGGAAATTTTCACCTCATTTCAACCAGGTTCCACCACCATTCAACCATGCATAACCAAAGTACAACAATCCAGAACCACAGCATAACCCTGCACAGTATAACCAGGTACCCCAATACAATGCACCACAAGGAGATAAGGGTGGCTTCATAGGTGGAGGACGAGGTAGAGGAATAGTAGTATGCCACAACTTCCAACAACCAGGACATTATGCAAGGGATTTTCCACTTCCACCTGCAACATGTATGTATTTTCGTGCAACATACCATGACACATAAGACTTCCCAACACTCTTGGAAACGTTTCAGGAAAAAAGGAACCAAAACAACCAAAATGTCCAGTGGATTTATGTAGAAGCTAGGGATGATGGGAAAAACATCAATATATTCACTTGAGGAGGATCCAATACATGAGTTGATGCAACAAAACAGGACCCAACTCAACACCAAAGGGTAAAGAAGAAAACTTATCCAGAGAAGCAGTTTGACACGTGGAAAGAAAAGGAAATATTTAAGGAGGTCAGACATGAGATTCTCAAGGAGAACATTGTGTCTACATCAGTTGCACAACAAACTTAGGACGCACCAATGTATGAGATGCCATCTTCAATGGACACACTAGTAAAGGACAAACTTTAGAGAAAGTAAGTACCATAAATACTTTTCTACAATAATTTGTTAAGTTATTGAATGATCCATCATCTGTTAAGGTCTTACAAAATATTCTATAAATATGCAACACAGAGGTAGAAGGGAAGTTAAGTCAGAAAACATTCAATCATCTCCATACAAGAAGAAGAAAAATCAGGGAATCCGGGATAAATTCCAACATTGGGGAATTCAACATGGGAGGTATCATACTGGATTTAGGTTCTGAAGTAAACGTCTTGCCTAAGAAGACATAGCAGTGTATGGGATAACCCACATTAGGCTATTCACATGTCTAGTTGAAACTAGAAAATCAACACATGGCGTTACCAATTGGAAGGCTTAAAGGTGTGACAATAGATTTGGATGGAGTGCGCATTTAGGCATATTTTGAAGTGATAGATATAGTAGATGGAACAACACATTACCAAACATTACTTGGATTGGATTGGGAATTTGATAACCAGGATATGATCAAACTGAAGACAAGGAAAATGACTTGTGAATCATGGGAATATAGGTTTATTGCACCATTGGATCCTTGAGAAGGAGAAAGGTTTGTAGAGGCGACCTATTTGGAATTGGAAGAAATAAATCAGTTATATAGAACCACTACACGAGAAGAAGATCATGTCAATCCAACTACAGATGGGGTACTCAGTTGGAGAAGCATTACATCGTGTGCTTCAAACTCACACACGGGTTTTGAGAATTGGTAGTAGAGACTACATCAAGTCTCCACAAGGAGGTGTGCAAGAATAGACTACACAATAAGGTGGGTTGGTAAAAAGATAAGAGAACCTCCCAGTTTTCATGGGTTGAATCACTTAGAGGAATTCTTGACAAAATATGAGGAGGACATTTTGGAAAATCAGAGGTTCTTATCCTTGGATATGGCACTTAAGGAAACACCTTCCAGATGGTGGGGCATGCACAAAGAAACAATTCATGACTGGTATCATTGTAAACGACTACTGCACATTAGATTTTGCGACAACATGGGAGCACCACAGTGCAGAAGTATGATAGGAAAGGAACACTAGTTGAGCACCTAGAGAAATGCATAACACAATGGAGGATGACACCATAAGAGGAATGGCCTCATCACTTTATTCATACATTGGAATGGATCCTAGGGAACTGGTACATAGACCAGGAGTTCCATAGAGGCACTACATAATGGACATGATTACAAAATAATTTTGTAGTAACCTTCTCATTCGAGCATGAGAACCCCGACATTGATTCATATCTGAAGATGATAAGGGGAGTGATATTTTTTGATGAACTAGAGGTCGAAATTATAATAGAATATCAACAACAGAACATACATGCATTCAAAGAGTTACTCTCATGTTATCAAGTCGAAGAGGAAGCGCCAGATGAAGATGATCAGTGCAATATTCATATCACCAATATTTAAGGAGAGAGAGAGGTGGAAGTTCCATCTTTGGTGTCAGAGGCATTTGTTGCACCAATCAAGGTAAAGAAAGTCAACATTGGGACATAAGAAAATCATAAAATAGCAATTATTGGAGACTACTGGGATGAGAAAACATTAGAAAGGATAACAAAGTTACTGCACGAATACAATGGCATGTTTACAACAACCTTTACAGAGATGAAAGGAATAGTAGGTGAGCTATGTGAGATGAACATACCCCTCAAACCAGAGGCTAGACCTATCAGACAGAGACCTTACAGGATGAATCTAGTGTATAAGTAGAAAGTGAAAGTAGAAATTAACCAAATGTTGGAAGCTGGAATCATAGAACTAGTAGAGGAATTTGAATGGATCAATCCCATGGTAGTGTAGGAAAATAAGCAAGGAGGGATAAGATTTGTGTAGATTTTAAAAAACTCAATGATGTTTTCATACATGATCCTTTCCCTACCCCTTTTACAGATGATGTCTTGGAGAATGTGAGAGGCCAGGAATAATATTTATTCACAGATGGATTCTCGGGTTACCATCATATCAAAATAGCTCCAGAGGACATGTATAAGACTAGATTTGCTACAGAATGGGGATCCTACCAATATACAGTCATGCCCTTTGCATTGAAGAATGCATAAGCTATATTTTCAAGGGTGGTCATAGCTACTTTTAAGGAGTTCATATAGAAGTGTTTAGAAGTATATCTAGATGACTGGACTGTGTATAGTCTTTTGAAAGATCATGTAGAAGTGTTAAGACTAATGTTGGAAAGATGTAGGCAATGTCAGATATCATTAAACATCAAGAAATGCATTTTCAGTACACCTTTTGGGATATTGTTGGGACATATAGTGTGCAAACATGGTTTACTGGTTGAGCCTACTAATATTGTTGTCATTGTGAACCTACCACCACCAAATTCAGTGCTCCAATTAAGAACCACACTGGGACATACAGGGTACTACCGAAAGTTTATTAAGGGGTATGTGAATATTACTGCACCGATGGTAAGACAATTGAAGAAGGACACCAAATTTCAATGAAATGAGGATTGTCGAAAAGGATTGGATAATCTAATAGAAAATATGGTGACCACACCTATATTAGTGTCTCCATATTGGGAAAAGGCATTTCATGTGCATGTAGATGCATCAACAGTAACACTTGGACCAATTATGCCGCAAACAGGAGCAGGGGACTTAGACCATCCTATGGCCTTTGCAAGCAGGAAGTTTTCATAATCTGAGCAAAATTACAACACCACTGAAAAATAAGGCCTAGCCATGGTGTATGCACTTCATAAATTCAGACATTATTTATTGGGCAAGCATTTAAAATGTTCACAGATCATTCTTCCCTCAAATATCTATTTAACAAGACAGTGTTCGGGGGAGGATATTTAGATGGCTATTACTATTCCAAGAATTTGATTTTGAGGTAATATTCAAACCAGGGAAGTTGAATGTAGCACATGATCACTTGTCAAGGGTGTTGGATTACTGAGAGGGGGCGTGAATCAGTAATAGAGAAATTTAATCCTTTTTCACCAAAAATGCAAGTGTTATATCAATGTAGCATTATCATCCAATAGTTACAGAGTAAATAAACAATGAACAAATGAGCAATCACACACATACATAGTAAACCAATGTTTTTACGTGGAAACCCAAAGAGGGAGAAAACCACATAATTTTTTTTCTTATATGTCTTGAATAATTACATTCATTGGAAGTACCAACTTCCCTTGTTTTCCAGCTGCAACTAGAAGGAGGCTCTGACCCCCTACTTTTTTAGGACACTACCTGAGGGAAGCTCCAACTCCCCAATTCTCTGGCTACAACCAGAAGGAGGCTACAACCCCTTATGTTATTTGGCTACAACCACATGTCCTTACCCCGTCCAACCACCTTGAAATATAAATTCCAAATGTAGACAACCTATCACTCTCACTGAATCAACCACTACCACTGTCAACCTATCATTGTCAACCTGTACCAATAACCTGTAACAACCTGTACCAATCAACCTACACCAAACAATTTGTACCAATAACCTGAACCAACATGTACCATGCATCAACCATGCATAAACTGCACATCAAATATGTCTCATCAAGATGTACCAACATCATCAACTATACACCTCATGTATGTGCCAACTCATCAACTACTTGTCTCAACCATGTATCCAACATGTACCTCAACCATATACAAAAGACATACACCAATATAACCATAAAAAAATCATCACTCTATCCATAAACCAAATACCATAAACCCTTACATCAAACCATGTCCCACAACCTCACTGTTATGTAGCCTCAATCTAAACAAACAGCTTCAGCAACACATCACAACCGAAAGACCAATACCCATATGTCAAATACCAACAACAAAATACCAATTGTATCCCTCAACAAATCTGATATATGCAACAATATTGAACATCCAATACCATCTCAAGAGATAAACCCTAGCTTAAAAAACATACCTCAAACAAGATGTGCCATATCTCTCATAAATAGACCCCAACTATGTCGCTGCCGCGATTTTTCTGCCGTGATTTTTTTGTCGCGATTTTTCTGTCGCACTTTTTTCTGCCGCGATTTTTCTACCGCACTTTTTTTTTCTACGATTTTTCTGTCTCATTTTTTCTGCCGCACTTTTCTTGCCACAATTTTCCTTCCGCACTTTTTCAACTACAATTTTCTTTATCAATAATACCTTCCCAAATAACCTTTCACAAAAATAGATATTCAATGATATTCAAGTGTAATTGAAATGAGAGAGGCTTGCCTCTTATTCATACTTTCATGTAGCATCCCACTTTCTTTATTTTAGGTATTTATCCATTAACTTTATTATTTAAACCATTTCTTTTGCAAACACTTTGACTTTTTGGGGCTTCTAGATGACTCATGAGGGTCCTCCAACTTCACATAGTCATAAATCTCTAACCGTGAGGAGTTATGTGACGTTCCACATACCACTAGAAATGGCATGACAAGAATTATCCATCTAGGATAGTTTCACTGAAAAATGCACTAACCTTCATCTCATTATTCCACGATTAAGCATGGGTTCTCTAACCATACTTCTAGGATAACTCAATCTGCAAAGCATCTTCCCATGAGGGATTTCACCATAAGGGGACCACTTTGGAGTTCATCCATTTGTACTTATTATCAACCATGACAACACAATAATGAGTCATCTTTACATCAAACAAACTTGGGTCCATTACCCAAACCTTTGTGCTACCGAAAGTTTCTACCCGACTTTCTTCAAGGGTTGACATCAATGACAACCAACCTTAATAAACAATCTCCCCCTTTGGAATTGATGGAAACACTCTGATGCAATACTGAAATCATGTCATGCAATAATGAATTCATATCACTCATGCTCTCCCTAGAACCATGCATCTGTCCTCTGCATCTCTGTGACCTTTGATCCCCCTAGAATCATGTTTATGTCCTCTGCATCTGATAAATCTCTCCCCCTTTGTCATCAATGGAAAAGGTATATTTCCATCCGAGGCTACTCCCCCTAACTGAACTATCCTCTTTATTGTGCTTCCTCATGTACATATAAGACATATAAGATAAGCATTCAAAAGAATTCATTTTGGAGTAGAAATAACTTCGAGTCTCTGGTGAACAAACTCAAAAGCTTCCCATGGAAGTGGTTTTGTAAAGATGTCTGCCACTTGTTCTTTTGTGCCCACATACTCAACTATGATGTTGTTTTCTACAACTTGTTCTCGTAGAAAGTGATACTTGATTGGAATGTGCTTTGTATTGGAATGCATCACCAAATTCTTTGGGATATTGATGGTGCTTGTATTATCACAATAGATTAGAATGGGCTCATCATACTCAACCTGTATATCTGTTAGAGTTTGTTTCATCCAAAGAACCTATGTACAACATGTTGCTACTGCAATATACTCTGCCTCGACTATAGATAAAGATAATCATGATTGTTTCTTTCTTATCCATGATACTAAACACTCACCCAAGTAGAACTTTGCTCCACTGGTGCTTCGTCGGTCATCAATACAACCTGCCCAATCTACATCTGTGTAGGAAATAAGTGATAGAACCTTTCCTTTTGGATACCATAATCCAAACTCTTATGTTCCTTTGATATATCTAAAAATCCTCTTCACTGCTAATACATGTGATTCCTTTGGTGCTACTTGAAATCGGTCCACCTGTCCAACTGCCTGCATTACATTTGTTATGGATGTTGTCACATATAGTAGGCTACAAATCATTGACTTGTATTTCCTCTGATCTATAGACTTTGAATCATGATATTTTCTCAACTTGCAACTGGTTTGCATGGGAGTGATAACTGGTTTACAATCTTCCATTCTGAACCTGTTTATCATTTCTCTGATATTCTTGGTTTGAGAAATAAAAATTCCTTGGTTTCTTTGACGTATCTGAAGTCCCAGAAAGAATGATAGTTCTCCAAGTAATGACATTTAAAATTCATTCTGCACATCCTTAGCAAATTTATGGCTTAACCTGTCATCATCACTACCAAAAATAATATCATCAACATAAACTTCAATTAATAAAATACTATATTGACTTACCTTGATGTAGAGGTTGTTGTCTACAATTCCTTTTATGAACCCTTCCTGTTGTGGATATTTATCCAGTCTAGAGTACCAAGCTCTTGTTGGTTGGAGTTACTTCACACACACCTAGGATTTTATTTTTCCTAAGGTTTCTCCTTGTTTATTATTCATAATTAGTCATTATCCAGTCTCCTATATTTTAGCGGAGAATATTCCACTTGGAGAATATTCTTTTTCAGTTGACACTTCAATTTGACTAGTTGAGTGGAGTCTAGATGTTGCATTGGTTTTGTCACCATGCAACATTGGGATCATAACCAATTGTTGCGCATTTTCCTTGAGATCATCACCATACTAGTGCATTACTCATGATTCCATGATCTCCTCCTCACTTCACTTTGTTTCAGTCAGTGAACTGAAGACTAGTTGACTAGTTAACTCAACTAGGTGGCAGTTCACTCCCGTAACTACCTGAGAGACTAGAATAGGTGGATGTTCACTACCATAACTGTTGGTTTCTTTCCATATCACTCTAGACCACCATTATGTAGCATTAGTTACTCATGTATCCTATATCTATTTTACATTATTCACTCTTTGAGTGTGGAATATGGTTAATGTGAATTCTTCCATTCTTTATCTCCTTCTTCTTCTTTCTCCAATTCTCTATGAAAATGTGTGTATTATTGTTTATCTATATCTATTATGTGAAGTTTCAACACATTTACATGGTATTAGAGCCGACAGACTGCTAAGAAAAAGCTAGACCAAATTGTTTTGCAGGTATTGAAGATTGAAGAACACAACAAAGATGGAATCTATGTTTTACTCATCGACAATAATTCTCATGCCTCGTAACTATTTGGAATGAAAGCAAAAAAGTTTTCTTCATCTCAGATGCATAGGATTGTACCAAATAACTATGGAAATGGAAGTAGAGCCTGATTTCGCCAATGAGAAAAATGACTTTCTCAATAGACAAGATATGGCGATAGGATTTATCTTCTTGTCTATCTCTCCATAAATTCTCCACAAAGTATATGATGACTCACAAGAATAAAATCCAAATGAATTATGGACCAGATCAGAGGTTTTATTTGGGAATAAATAATATTGTAAAGATTTCATGCAGGAGGTTGAACAGATAGAGCCAGAAGAGAAGCCATCAGAAGATCAAGTCTCTTATTATGAACAGTCTTCTACAAAACAAATTGCACAAAATTGTATCCCATTAATTGAAGATGATGTCTAATCCATTTCAGATTTGTTTTTTGAATTTCATGTGGAATATGTATGGCATGCATCTCAGGGGTCACATGCAGAGACTTTTCCATGCGCAAGGGATGCATCTCAGGAGACAAAAAGGGAGGCACACACATCAGACTCATTTTTTATACTTCCTGAGAACAATTTGTAGAAACAAATTGGATATTTGAATTCCTCTCGGGAAAATATCCAATTTCAAAAAAAAAATCGTCTGAAATGGATTCTGGAGAATGAAGTTATGATCTTTTTAAAATCAACACAATTTCACCATTTTTTCGGAAACGGGCGCACAGTTTTTAAAATTTCATACAAACTTTATTTGGATATTATTAATTACAAGAAGATAAAGTGGATATGTGTGGACATATCAATGATTCATCTACTTCATCATATATGTGCAAACATCTACATCTTTAACAAAATATTCAATGAGCACAAACTTACACAGTTACGAGGTCTTCTTGGAGTGAAGGACAAGGTTGCTTAGCAACTGCTTTTAGTTCCTTATCATTTTTCTTATGCATTGTAATTTGAGGGGGGAGTGCGTTCCCATGAGTTTTTCTCTCTTTCCTCGTTTATTTCAGTGTATCTTTTTATTTGGGTACCTAACATGGCCTCGTTGCTGGGACCCATTCTTTATTTTCACCATACTGATGTTCAAGGGGGGTGTTGGAGTTACTTAACACACACCTAAGATTTATTTTTCCTAAAGTTTCTCCTTGTTTATTAGGCATAATTAATCACTATCTAGTCTCCTATATTTTAGGGGAGAATATTGCACCTAGAGAATATTCTCTTTCAGTTGACACTTCAGTTTGACTAGTTGAGTGGAGTCTAAATGTTGCATTGGTTTTGTCACCATGCAACATTGGGATCATAACCAAATAATGCGCATTTTCCTTTAGATCATCACCAGACTCGCACATTACTCACGGTTCCCTAATCTCCTCCTCACTTCACTATGTTTCAGTCAGTTAACTGAAGACTAGTTGACTAGTTAACTCAACTAAGTGGCCGTTCACTCCCGTAACTGCCTGAGAGACTAGACTAGCTGGAAGTTCACTCCCATAACTATTGGTGTGTGTCTAGATCACTCTAGACCACCACTATGTAGCATTATTTACTCATTTATCCTATATCTATTGTAAATTATTCAATGTTTGAGTGTGGAAAACAGTTAATGTGAATTCTTTCATTCATTCTCTCCTTCTTCTTATTTCTCCAATTCTCTCTGAAAATGTGTGTATTATTGTTTATATAGATCTATTATGTGCAGGTTCAACACATTTACAGCTCTAGCAGCCTGTTTTAGACCATACAAGGTCTTCTTTAATTTACACACATAATCTGCATTCTCTGACAACTGAAATTATTCTGGTTGTTCAATGTAGACTTATTCTTCAAGTTCCTCATTCAGAAAATCTGATTTTACGTCCATCTGATACACGTTAATATTTTTGGAGCATGCATAAGATCAAATCAATCGGATTGCTTCCATTCTGGAAACTGGAGCAAATATCTCTTCAAAGTCAATTCCTTCAACCTATGCATATCCTTTACATATCAATCTAGCTTTGTTCCTTGCAACTTGTCCATCTGTATTCAATTTATTCTTGTATACCCACTTTGTGTCGATCACATTCTTATTCTTTGGTCTTGGAACCAATTTCCAAGTGTCATTTTTCTCTATTTGGTCAAACTCTTCATCCATGGCCTTATTCCAAAATTCTTCCTTGTTGGCCTCTTCAAAACAGGTTGGTTCAATCGTAGATGAGAGTGCTAGATGCATTTGTTCTAGTGAACACATTCTTCTTCTAGTCCAAACTCCTGCATCTTTGTTTCCGATAATTTGATATGAAGGATGATTATTTTGTACTCGTTTTCTAGGTGTCTTTGGAGGCACTTGTTGAACTTTCTCTTCTGCTTCTGTTGGATCCTCTTCATCTTCCCCTTATTTTTTGTCTTCTATTTCTTCTTTGTAAAGTTGTTCCATTGATTCATTTTCTTCTTCCTTTAATTCTTGTCTACATGTTTCATCAATTGTTACGTTGATGGTTTTCACAACTTTGTTCAATCTTAGGTTGTAACACTTGTATGCCTTCCTTGTACTTGAGTAACCAACAAGTACTTCTTTGTTCACACAAGAGTCAAACTTTCACATTCTGCCATCTTCTCTTTTGGTGTAGCATTTGCTTCCAAAAACTCTGAAGTGCTACACATTTGTTGGTCTTCCTTTCCATATCTCGTAGGGATTTTTGTCAGTGTTGTTTTTTAGCATTACTTTGCTTTGAATGTGAACTGATGTATGCACTGTCTGTGTCCAAAAAATATCTGTCAATTTGGAATCCATTAGCATTGTTTGAGCTATTTCCTATATTGTCATGTTTTTTCTTTCAAAAACTCTATTCTGTTGAGGTGTACTAGCAACGAATAATTGTCTTTTTATTCCATGATTGTTGCAGTATTCCATAGATTCCTTTGAAGTGAATTCTCCTCCATTATCATATCTCAAGCATTTGATTTTGAATCCATTTCATTTTCAACCATTTCCTTGTAGATATTGAAGTTTTCAAAAGCTTCTGACTTATTCTTGAGAAAGAAAACTAGGGTCATTCTTGTATAATAATCAACTAATAACATAAAGTATTTCTAAACTTTTAAACCTTTTGTTGTAGTTGGTCCAACTAGATCAGTATGCACGATTTCCAATGGTCTTGTCGTTGAATATTCCTTTGATTTGAACCTGGTCTTTGTTTTCTTTCCTTTTTGACAATTCTTGCATAAAGTGTTGGTTGGTTTCGTGATCTGAGGAATTTCTCTTACTACTTCTCTTTTTTTTACTTTGACAAGGTTATCAAAATGTATGTGACCCATTATTCTATGCCATAGCCAACTTCCATCTTCCTTTCCTAGACTACACTTTTAATTTCCAATTTCACTTAACACATCTATGTTGATTGAAGTTCTTGCAGCTGTAGAAATCAATTTTCCTGATCCTTCTTTTCTTATCTCGCACTTTTGTAAATCGAAAGTAACTTTATGACCTTGGTCACACATTTGACTCACACTTAGAATATTATGTTTCATATATTCTATTAGTAGAACATTTTCGGCCTTGGTATTCTTGTTCCCAATTATGACTGTGTCTTTTCCAATAATTTTAGTTGAATCATCATTTCTGAAGGAGACTGATCCATATTTTTCCTTTATTAATGTAAGAAACATGTCTTTATTACCTGTCATGTGTTTTGAATAGCCATTGTCAACATACCAAACACGTTTCTTATGCTTAGCTTGTAGAGCGAGTGTGCATTCTTCATTTCTATAATGATTTTGTTTTCTTATCCATGTCCTTTTATGAGGTTCCTGTCTGTGACTGTTGTTATTCTATTGTGGTTCTCTAGGAGGGACTGTCATTCTACAATATTTGGCCATGTGTCCAAAGTTGTTACATTTGTAACATTCCACTTCAGTGCTCAAATATTCAAACATGTTGTAACTTTTTCTCTGTGTTTCACTAGGCCTTCTTGGATAACCCTTTTGTGTATGAATTTCAAATTTGTTTATGTTCCTATTATTAGCTCTGCAATTCACAGCTTTATGTCCAAAATTATTACATGCATAAAATAAACTAAAAAAGATAGTTTGATACCTGGGAGTTGAATATCTTCTGAAAGGAGGTACTCTTATGAATTCTTCTTCTTCCTGAGGCCTATCTATTGGTTGTTGATTCTGAAATCTGAATCTTCTCGGTGGAGGAGTGTCCCTGTAATCTTCATTGTAGATCTTCCTATCCCCTTTGATTGTTTCTACATATCATTTTGGATTTGTTTCTTTCTCTGTTGTTTTGGAGCTTGATCCCTTTTCTGTCTAATTGTATCCAAGTCTGGACTTGTCATGATGAGGTTTTTGACTACTAATAATGTCATCCAAAACTTTTGAGTTGTTCTGCATATTTTTCTTTTGAAGATCATTTCTTAATGTGACAATCGTTGCTTCCAAATTTTCAATGATCCTGTCTATTTATTCTAGTTGTTCTTTGAGTGTTTCTTCAATTCTTTTATCTTCTTCTATTTGAACATTCAAATTTGTGATCATTTGTTCTAGTTCTTGAGTGTCTTCTTTCTTGTCTAGTTTCGCTTGTAGTTTCTTGTTTTTCTTCTTTTCTCTTCTGATAACTTCTATGGCACACATCAATTATTGTCAGTAGTCAACTTCTGTCTCTTCATATTCTTCTTCAACTTATTCATATTCTTCTTCGGAGTCTTCTTTATCAGAGTCTTCAACTGCCATGAATATAACTATTTATATCTCACTGTCACTGGCTTCATCTTCATCTGATGATGAGATGTCTTCTTTGGTGCATAATATTTTCTTGAAATCTTTCTTTGTGGTTCTTTTGCCTTTATATGTTTGTTTTCTATTTGAGTAACCTTCGTCATTTCTTTTTTTCTTATGAGGACATTTGTTAGCAAAATGACCAATACCATCAAAATTAAAACAAATCAAAGGAAGCTTACCTCTAGACCTATCATTGGTTCCCTTGTTCAATCTTTTGAAAAAGTTGGCCACTTCTTAATCATCTTCTGAGAAGTCACTACTGCTGCTATGTTCTTTTTCTTTTTGCTTTCCCTTTTTCTTTGAATTTTTCGATGCTTTGAAGGCTACTTCTTTTATATATGGATTTTTTTGTTCAGTTCTTAGTTCATATGTTGTGAAGATTCCATGTAATTCATCCATTCTTAATGAGTTCAGGTCTGCTCTTTCTTCTAGTGATAATATCTTAGGGTCAAATATCATAGGAAGAGATCTTCGTACGTTTTGAACAATTACAGATTCTTTGAATTCTTCTCCCAATCCCATGATTGCATTTACTATTTCATCGACTCGTAAAAAGTAAGTTGCAATATTCTCATCTTCCTTCATCTTGAGTTGTTCGAACTGACCTCTGTAAGTTTGAAGCTTTGCTTCTTTGACTTTTGAATCTCCTTCATAAATATTTTGAAGTTTTTCCAAAATCTCTTTAGTAGATTTACAATGTGCAACTTTGGTGAATATTGATTCTCCAAGACCATTCAAAAGTGCATTAGTGGCTTTGGAGTTATTCTTACCGAGTTTTATTGCTTTGTCATTTCTCTGGAACTGCTGGTGTTGTGTATCCATCTACAATTGATTGCCAAATTTCAAATCCCTATGCATGTATATATGTTTTCATACTTATGCTCCAAAATGCATACTTTTGTCCATCAAACTGTGGTATTCCATTTTTATACATGTTGTTTCTCTCCATGATCTACCTTTTAGTGGTTAAACTGATTTCTGAAGGAACCTTCTCTCATACCAATTGTTGGATTACTACGAGGGGGGTGAATCGGTAATAGATAAATTTAATCATTTTTCACCAAAAATTCAAGTGTTATATCAATGTAGAATTATCATCCAATAGTTACAGAGTAAATAAACAATGAAAAAATGAGTAATCACACACATACACAGTACACCAGTGTTTTTACGTGAAAACCCAAAGTGGGAGAAAACCACATAATTATTTTTCTTATATGTCTTGAATAATTACATTCATTGGAAGCACCAACTTCCTTTGTTTTCCAGCTGCAACTGGAAGGAGGCTCTAACCCCCTAGTTTTGCAGGCTACTACCTGAGGGAAGCTCCAACTCCCCAATTCTTTGGCTACAACCAGAAGGAGGCTACAACCTCCTATGTTCTTCGGCTACAATCAGAAGGTGACTAAAACCACCTGTCCTTGCCCCGTCCAACCACCCTAAAATATAAATTCCAAATGTAGACAACCTATCATTGTCATTGAACCAATCACTACCACTTTCAACCTGTCACTGTCAACCTATAACAACATGTACCAACCAACTTGCACCAAACAACTTGTACCAATAACCTAAACCAACATGTACCATGCATAAACTTCACATCAACTATGACTCATCAAGATGTACCAACATCATCAACTATACACCTCATGTATGTGCCAACTCATCAACTACTTGTCTCAACCATGTACCCAACATGTACCTCAACCATATACCAAAGACATACATCAATATAACCATAAAAAATTCATCACTCTATCCATAAACCAAATACCATAAACCATTACATCAAAGAATGTGCCACAACCTCATTTTTATGTAGCCTCAACCTAAACCAACAACTTCAGTAACACATCACAACCGAAAGATCAATACCCATATGCCAAATACCAACAACAAAATACCAACTGTATCCCTCAAAAAATCTGATATATGCAGCAATATTGAACATCCAATACCATCTCAAGAGATAAACCCTAGCTCACAAAACATACCTCAAACAAGATGTTCCATATCTCTCATAAATAGAACCCAACCATGTTGTTGCCGCGATTTTTCTGCCGCACTTTTCCTGCTGCAATTTTTCTCTATCAATAATACCTTCCCAAATAACCTTTCACAAAAATATATATTCAATGATATTCAAGTGTGATTGAAATGAGAGAGCCTTGTCTCTTATTTATACTTTCATGTAGCATCCCACTTTCCTTATTTTAGGGAGTTCTCCATTAACTTTATTATTTAAACAATTTCTTTTGCAAACACTTTGAATTTTTGGGGCTTCTATATGACTCATGAGGGTCCTCCAACTTCACATGGACATAACTCTCTAACCGTGAGGAGTTATGTGATGTTCCACATACCACCAGAAATGGCATGACAAGAATTATCCATCTAGGATAGTTTCAGTGACAAATTCATTGATCTTCATCTCATTATTCCACAATTAAGCATGTGTTCTCTAACCATACTTCTAGGATAACTCAATCCATAAAGTGTCTTCCCGTGAGGGATTTCACCACAAGGGGACCACTTTGGAGTTCATCCATTTGTACTTCTTATCAACCATGACAAGACAATAATTGTTAGGATATTTAGACACTTAGGAGTTAGTTAAGATCTACTTGGTCTAATATGTCGTTAGGTAAAAGTGTGTTTCTTTAGTATGCATTTGTATTTAGGCAATCCGACGGTCACGATATATTCTCGACATAGAGTTATCCGACGGTTCATACTCTCCTTGATCTTAATGGCCATTGATCCATGGCTTAACACCCGATTGGTCCATGATCTCTATTTAAAGAGCATGGAGGGTCATTTGCCGATGATCGATTGTGAGAAAAATCTCTTGTAAAATCTCTCTGTAATCTTTTTCTTTGCATTAATAAACTGCTCCAAGTGGTCGCGTTGGTTGGGGCCGTGGATGTTTCCCCGTAGGGGTTTTACCACGTGAAAACATCGGTGTGTTGATCTTTGATATGGTTATGTGAGTGGTTACTGAAGGTGTTCGTCCTCTGTTGGAATACCTGTGTTGTCGAAAATGGTATCAGAGCATGTTTGAAGACCCGCTCCTATTGTAGATCGAGATCGTGAAGCCGAGTTGCCTCATCTCCATTTTCTGGAATTTCTATACATTTATGGGC
The DNA here is from genome assembly GCA_009831015.1 of Picea engelmannii. Lineage (NCBI taxonomy): Eukaryota > Viridiplantae > Streptophyta > Pinopsida > Pinales > Pinaceae > Picea > Picea engelmannii. The sequence goes on from ML812384.1 coordinate 20,749, forward strand.
TGAAAGGAATGTTCCATTGCGTCCGGAGCATTCTTTTCATTCAGGAACACTTTTCGTTTCACTCGAAAAGGTTTCCGTTTGCCCAAGATACGGCCATTACAGTCAGAATCCGGAGGTATAAAGTTTGAATAC
>ML812384.1:22190-35272 GCA_009831015.1 Picea engelmannii
GCTTATGTAGAACCCACTCTTGATTCCTTTTGTACTTCTTTGATTAGAGAGGAAGTGAAAAAAAGAAGAGGCTCTGACAGGAGTCATCACAGTCATCGCGTAGTGCATGAAGGGGGTAATGTTCAGTTCGGTGCCTTACCTCAAGAACCAATTCTTGATCGACTGCATATATGCGCAGGATAATGGAACTAAGTTCCATTATTCTTGGTTATTTATCCTCATAGCCTTGGCAGGATGGTAGGAGCCAAAAATTTTCGATTTTCTGGATATAAGTGGGAAGTGCTACACAACCATGTATGAATCCCTCTAGCAGGCCAAGGACACCAAAAATCAACATGTGAATAACACAGTGTTCGCTATGCTTCTGGAAGAGGTATAACAATGCACAACCAATGTGTGGCGCATTCATGTGGAAGTGGTCCAGGAAACTAAAGGGATATCCAAGTTTAATGCATCTAGGCACCATATGTGGATCCATGCTATGAGGGATCCAAAGAAGGCACAGTTGGAGATGCAGAGTTGCGTCACAAGGGAAGATATTGATTGGATAATAAAAGACTGACATACGCAATGGATGATGCCAATAGAAAAACCAACAACAAAGCCAACAACAAAAAAATCAACAAAACCCAAGGGGAAAACCGAAGCAGGTCCTTCAACAAATACAAATAGCCCCGCTGCTAACACTATAAAGGCTACGACGCACACTCAGGCATTATGAAGCAACACAGTGCCAAAGAGGCCAAGGAGGACAACAACGGTGCCTAGGGCAGTCATTCAAAAGGATGCCAAGGGAGATAGATCTTAGGGAGACGAGGAGGGGGAACATGCAATTACGAGTGGGGCATATCCCCCATAGACAAAAAGAACCACAATGTAGGTAGGGGAAACACACAAAAAGATGAAGCACACCAAGGAGGGCCCAATCATCACCTTGACAAAGGATGGTGTTGAGTTCATGGCAGAAAAGGTCTAGTACAGGGGGGAAGATGTGGTATGTGATGCAAAAGAACAGAGAGAAGATATCATGGCCAAACTCATAGAATTCCATGAAACTCTACAACAGTTACAAATACATACAACACTGCAGGATACAATGCAACAACCTGAAAAGACACAGTGACAGACTACGCAGAAAGAAAAAGATGATACAATTCAGATAGTAGTGCAGGGAAGGGTGATCTTTATTTTATGAGCAGAATGAAATGAATACAGATTATTAATAGGTGATTAACACAAAATAACAGAGATACATTAAAACTGGTTTTCTATTCAATAATGAAATAAGCTGAAACTATAAAATGCAATGGAAACAAGCTTGCTGGAATGGTGGCAGCTTATCTCTTAGAAGATATGTGATGGTTGCGCACATTCACAAGAAGAAGATTACAATGAGGATATGAAGGCATTTTTACAATAAACAAAAATTCCAAAAACCCTAGACATCCAAAAACCTAACCCTAGGAGATGAAGTGCCAAAAGTCATGTGGGCCCCATTTGGGTAAGTTAGTACATCAACTTCCTGGGGTTTTAACTTTTGCATACGATCTCCATTTTAAGCATGTGATAGCCCATTGGAAAGGTATCATTGAGGAGATTCATTTTGGGGGCTAAATCATGCCTTCGGCTATCATTGAGGAGCTAGATCCTGAAAAACCTTCATTTAGGCCCTCAAAATGGCCTCAGAAGTTAAAACTGCTAAAAATAGTAAATTGCCAAAATTGTCAGAAAATTGTTTTGAGCCAGTTGGAAAAGGTGGGTGGCCACCGATATCCATCTAGATCAATCCTCCCTCCTTAGGAAGAAATGGTCTCCATTGCGTTGAGGTTCCCCATCAGATGAGGAAATTTTTGTTGAATTTGTCCTCGGGTGAGCCACTTGCCTTGGTGTCGGCGCTGCCCTGCTTTGACGACTCGATAAAGTTGGATCATTTATTGTAGAGTTCCCTTGATCTGTGTGTCCACAATTTGATCATTGGATGTCTATTGTATGCATTCAGGGGTGAGATCTGTTGGTATCAGTTGTTCTACTACTTCTGAGGTGTCCAATAATGGTGGGAAATAAGGGCGAAGGAGATCCACATTGAACATTGGGTGCAGGCCAAGGAAAGGAGGAATGTTGAGCTCAAACGCATTATCCCCCACGGACTTGGTGATAGTGTACATCCCATAATAGAGTGGGAAAAGCTTATGATGGGGTTATGTAAGGTGTTATTTCTACAAGTGCAACCAAACTTTGTCGCCCACCTGAAGCTTATGTGGCACCCGATGTTGATCATGGCGTTGTTTGTACTTGTCATTGGACTTTTGTAGGATATCATGAACCTATCGGTGGATGTGTTGGAGTAGGAGATGAGTCAGTCGAGGTGACTGCAATGGGAAGTGCAACATCTATGGGACCCAATGGTTGGAATCCCAACCCCACCTGAAAGGGGTTGTGGTTGGTTGAGCTATGCAGGGATCAATTGTAGCTATGATGGACATAGGGAAGCCTCTCATCCCATGTGAGAGGGTGCTTTGAATTATACATGTGAAGGATATGCACAATCATTCAATTTACAACCTCAGTTTGGCCATCTGTCTGGGGGTGGAAGGCCGTGTATTTGGTGAGCTTGGTGTCTAGTAGTGACCAGAGGCTCGACCAGAATGTGTTGAGAAATCGACTGTCCTGATCTGAGACAATGGTTTGTGGGATTCCAAAATTTACCCAGACTCGTTCAAAGAATATCTTGGCAGTGGCCTCTTCTATGATGCTCTTCTTGCAGGCAACCAAAATCGTCATCTTAGAAAAGCAATCAACAACCACAAAAACACATTCATTTCCCCACTTGGTGGATGGGAGGCCTGACATGTAGTCCATTGAAATGGATTCCCATGGCCCGTCAGGAGTAGGAAGAGGGGTGTACATGCATTGTTTCTTAGTGGTCAGTTTGGCAATAGTGCAAGCAGTGAAAGACTTGATATACTTGTTGACCTCCTGTCGAAATTTTGGCTAGTAGAAATGTTTTTGTAGCATCGCCACTGTATTTTCGATGCCAAAGTGTCCAGCCACCTGACTGTAGTGGGATTCCCAGATCATCTTCACTCCCTCACTTGACGGAACACAGATATGGCCCAGACTACATAACAACCCATCCTAAAGATGGAAATTAACGACAACTGCATTTGCACCCAACATTTGGTAGGTGGTGGCGAAGTCAGGGTCTGTCTCATAGAGTTGGGGCCATCCATATGTCTCATGGCCATAAGATTCTATCACCGTTGTGAGTGTCGCGACTTGTAGTCTGCTCAGGCAATTAGCGACGTGATTGGTGCTTCCTGTTTTATACTTGATGTTGAGGTGGAATTGTTGGAAGTATGTGGACCACTTTTGATGGTGGTCATTCTACAATTTTCCCTGTGTCTACATGAACTGCAGTGGCTTATGATCAGTGTGGATGACTGTCTCCTTCCCAAGAATGTAATGTCTCCACTGGCAACAGGCTTGCACAATGGAGTACATTTATTTGTCATAAGTAGGGTACTTACGGACAGTATCTGACAGTGTCTCACTATGATAGGCCACAGGGTGGCCATGTTGAGTGAGAACAGCGCCCACGACATAGTCTAAAGCATCTGTCTTGATCTCAAAGGGATGTTGCAGGTATGGTAGTGAAAGTACTAGGCCTGAGCACAAGCATTGCTTCAAATCATCAAACGCTTGTTGTTGGGACTGACCCAACGCAAATTTCGCCTTACCACCACCCATGTTTATTTGGTTGAGGGCCCATGCAATATGGGAGAATCCCAACACAAACCTGCGGTAGAAATTGGCAAGGCCCAAGAAGATCCAAATCTCAGTGAGTGTTGTTGGGGCTAGCCAGTCACAGATGACTTGGATCTTGGCTGGATCCACATGTACGCCACGCTGATCAATGATGTATCCTAGATAATGGACCTACTCCATGCCAAAGGATCATTTTTCCAAGTTGGCGTATAGCTTGTGCTACCACAGGGTGTGCAAAACCTATTGAATATGCTGCAAGTGTTCGTCCCAAGTCTTGTTGTAAATTAGAATGTTTTCCAGATACACCACTACAAAATTATTGGTGAATGGTCGAAGGATATCGTCCATCATCCTCATGAAAGTGGCTGGGGAATTTTTCAAACCAAAGGGCATGACCAACCATTCAAAAATTCCTTCCTTTGACTTGAAGGCATTCTTCCATATATCTGCCTATTCTATCGGGACCTGGTGGTAGCCAGACTTCAGATCAATCTTACTGAAGTATTTGGCCCTCGTGATTTGATCAAGGAGATCATCGATTCAAGGAATCGAGTACCGGTTTCTGAATGTGATTTTATTCAGAGCCCAGTAATCAATACAGAGTCGTCAGGTTCCATATTTCTTCTATACCAGCACGATTAGGCTCTCGCAAGGTGATGAGTTGGGGCAGATGTGCCCCTTGTGGAAAATTTCTTGGATCTATTGCTTGATCTCCATGTTGGCATGTTTTCATACAGAGGTAGAGTATGTGTGTTTGTCATTGATGACAAATATCAAGACCAGCAGCACAACAATGATCGCATGGCAAGATCAGAAGCGAAAACTCCAGGAGTCAAGGAAGCAACTCACGACAAGAATGATGAAATTGTGAAATGAAAACCATGACATTTCGGGGTTTCGGATACCGGGAGTTGGAGGTATCAAGGACACTCATGACAAGAATGTTGAAATCACGAAATGTGAAACCACGACTTAATTTGATTCGTTGATCAAAGGGAGATTGTGGATCGTTGATCTAACTCCATTTCGGAGTTTCGGATACCGGGAGTTGGAGGAGTCAAGGAAGCAACTCATGGTATGAACAAGCGATATGCGAAATTGTGAAATGCCGAAATTTGAAATTGCAACATGGAGTTTCGGGGATCGCGACATGGAGTTTCGGGGATCACAACATGGAGTTTCCGAGTTTCGGGGATCGCAACATGGAGCGTCAAGATATCTCATCACAAGAATTGTCGAAATCACGAAATGCCGAAATGCGAAATTGCGACATGGAGTTTCGGAGATCGCAACTTGGAGAGTCGAGATGCCTCGCAATAGGAATTCGTGACATGCCTCGCAACAGTAATTTGCGACATGTGAAATCGCAAAATGCTGAAATATGAAATTGTGACATGGTCTTTTGGAGATCACGACTTGGATATTTGAGATGCCTCATAACAGGAATTCACGACATGCAAAATCGTGAAATGTTGAAATGCGAAACGCCGAAAATTTCGGGGTTCGTGACTTGGAGTGTCGAAACACTTCACCACAGAAATGTCGAAACATCGAAATGCGAAACACTGAAATACCTTTTGGTGTAGGCTATGGTTACCGTCAGTGGTCATGTGAGAGGGAGGATCTATCACTAGGCTAAGCTCCTTTTCGATGATTGTAACATGAAGATTCGAGACTCTTCACCATAGGAATGTCAAAATGTCGAAATGTCGAAATGTGAATCGCGAAAGTTCTTTCTAAACAAGCGTGTGGTCACCACCTGAGGCCACATGTGAAAGGAAAGGTGAAAGGTGCCAAAGGTATAAGGCTAAAGAGGTTCACAGTGTAACTACCAGAAACCACTGAGGTTCCAAATGGGTGTTCAAAAATAAAATGAAACAAAAAGGACAAGTTGTTAAAAATAAAGCCAGATTGGTCTGTAAAGGGTATGCACAAGTTGAAAGTCGGGACTTTGATGAAACTTTTGCACCAGTGGAAAGATTGGAAGCCATCAGAATGTTCCTTGCATATTCATGTCATAAGAACTTTAAAGTGTATCAGATGGATGTTAAGTCATCTTTTCTTAATGGAGATCTAGAGGAAGAAGTATATATGGAGCAACCTGAAGGATTCTCATTGACAGATAATCCTAATTATGTTTGCAAGATGAAGAAGGCCTTATATGGACTGAAACAAGCACCACGAGCTTGGTATTATAGACTGGACAATTTTTTACAAGACAAAGGGTTCAAGAAAGGTATTGTTGACAACAATCTCTACATTAAGTCTAAAGGTGATAATCTACTAGTTGTTTTGGTTTATATAGATGATATTATTTTTGGTTGTACTAATGAATCATCTGTCCAATGATTTTCTAACTCTATGTAAACAAAGTTTGAGATGTCCATGATAGCAGAACTGTCATATTTTCTTGGTTTACAAGTAAATCAAAGTTCTACAGGAATATTTATCTCTCAAGAAAAATATTTGAAAGAGATGTTGAAGAAATTTCAAATGGATGAATCCTCTCCTATTAGTACACCTATGGTGGTTGGTTGCAAGCTCAGTAAAGATGATATGTCACCTTATGTTGATCAAAGGACATACCGATCAATGATAGGTAGTCTTTTGTACATCACATCATCTCGTCCTGATATAATGCAAGTTGTTGGAATGGTAGGTTGTTATCAGTCATCTCCTAAACAAAGTCACTTGGTAGCTGTCACAAGGATATTCAAATACTTGAAGGGAAAAATGACTTATGGTCTGTGGTATCCCATAAATCAGAATTTTTAGTTAACTGCTTATTCAGATGTAGATTGGGCAAACTGTGTTGATGAGAGAAAAAGCACCAGTGGAGGAGCATTCTTTCTGGGTGACTCTTTAGTAGCATGGCTTAGTAAAAAGAAAGGATCTATTTCCTTATGAACTACAAAAGCAGAGTACATTGCTGCTGCTACTTGCTGCACTCAGATTTTGTGGATGATCCAAACTCTTGTAGATTTGAAGGTAAATTATACTGATCTGATTACAATTCATTGTGATAACACCAGTTCCATTAGTGTCTCCAAGAATCTTGTTCTTCATTCCAAGACTAAGCATATTCCAATAAAATACCATTTTCTCATAGCACAAGTTACAAACAGAATTGTTTAGCTGAATTGTATTTCTTCCACAGAACAAATTGCTGACATGGATGATTTTGGGGGCTAAATTTTGCTCATGGGCTAATTTTCCATGGTTTTTCCAAAAACGAGATTTGCTATTTTAAAAATGATTCTCCCAAATTCTACAGGATAAATTATTTTACCTTAAAAATCGCCAAAAGTTTATAAAAACTATATAAAATCCTTAGAAATTTGAATATTTTTACAAAAATATCGCCAAACAATTATAGTTGGCATATGAAGGATTAGTAAGATTCACCAAGGTTTCTACATTTTAAAATAAATTTCCATCCTTAAAATCATCCCTAATTGTTGATATCTTTACTAAACTGTTAGCAGTGACCCCTTTTGGATATCTTTGTCAAAAGTTGGGGGTTATAACTTCTTTCATCTAAACTGGTCACCTGGTCAGGGGGAGTACTTATTGAATATCTGTTGTATTTCTAAGCTGCTCATAGTTGACAGGGGGAGTATGTACTGCAACAACTTAGGGGGAGCGTGTTTCTTCTTTGACATTGATGTCAAAGGGGGAGAAAGTGTGGTAATTTCAAGGATGCTACAGTGGTATAGTTGGACGTTCTTCAAGGGATTGCCATCAATGCCAAAGGGGGAGATTGTTGGCATGTTTTCAGATAGAGGCAGAGTATGCATGTTTGTCATTGATGGAAAAGATCAAGACCAGCAGTGCAACGATGATCACATGGCGAGATCAGAAGCGAAAACTCTAGGAGTCAAGGAAGCAACTCACGACAAGAATGATGAAATTGCAAAATGTGAAACCACGACATTTCATGGTTTCAGATACCAAGAGTTGGAGGTGTCAAGGACACTCACGACAAGAATGTCGAAATCATGAAATGTGAAACCACGACTTAATCTGAGTCGTTGATCAAAGGGAGATTGTGGACCGTTGATCTGACTCCATTTCAAAGTTTCGGATACCGGGAGTTGGAGGAGTCAAGGAAGCAACTCGCGGAAGGAACACACAATATGAGGAATCACAAAATGTCGAAATGTGAAATTGCGACATGGAATTTCGGGGATCGTGACATGGAGTTTTGGGGATCGCGACATGGAGTTTTGGAGTTTCGGGGATCGCGACATGGAGCGTCAAGATATCTCATTACAAGAATTGTCGAAATCGTGAAATGTCAAAATGTGAAATTGTGACATGGAGTTTCGGAGATCGTGACTTGGAGATTCAAGATGCCTCGCAACAGGAATTCGCGACATGTGAAATCGCGAAATGCCGAAATGAAAAATTGTGACATGAAGTTTTGGAGATAGCGACGTGGAGAGTCGAGATGCCTCGCAACAGGAATTCGTGACATGCGAAATCACGAAATGTCGAAATGCGAAACGCCAAAAATTTCAGGGTTCATGACTTGGAGTGTCGAAACACTTCACCACAGAAATGCCGAAACATCGAAATGAGAAACACCAAAATACCTTTTGGTGTAATTTATGGTCACCATCAGTGGTCATGTGAGAGGGAGGAGCTAGCACTAGGCTAAGATCCTTTTTGACGATTATAACATGAAGAGTCGAGACACTTCACCATAGGAATGTCGAAATGCCAAAATGTCGAAATGTGAATCTTGAAAGAACCTTCTGAACAGGCGTGTAGTCACCACCTGAGGCCACATGTGAAAGGAAAGGTGAAAAGTGCCAAAGGCATAAGGCTCAAGAGCTTCACAATGTAACTGCCAGAAACCACTGGTTGTTTCTGCACAGAAAAAATCAAAGAGGCCTTAGTGTGATTGCCAGAGGAGATGAAGAGTCTCAAGGCATCTGCCAGTGGAATGAAGACTGTTCATAGAGGCAATTGATAATTGGAAGGGCATTGAAGTCTATAACTGCAATAGAGAGGATGAGCTCAACTATGATAGAGAAGCCGAAGATTCTCGACTGCTAGACAAGCTAAGGAATCTCAGCATAACACCCAGTGATGATGAATGCATGGGTATAAACGCCAGAAAAGCTGAGGAATTTCCATGATGACCATGAAGAGGAATCAACATGAGGAGAACATGCAGAATAGAAATAGTGTGTTGATGCTCAAGGGAGTGAAGCGGTGGCAAGGTGGAGTGGCAGTGAATATCCCTATGTGGAGAAAAATGGCGCGAAGAAGAGCATGCAGAAGTATTGTGCATATAGTATGCACAAGGTGCATAGAGACTATAAGAATGTAGAACAAAGAAGAGATGAGTGATGTTGTTGAGAGTGATTCAGGCGTGTAGAAGGAGGCAGTGTGCAGCAGCTGAAATACACAGAAGAGGAATGGTGCATTGAATGGACATGGTGCACAGAGCATAAAAGGAAGAAGATCAGAAAGAGGAAGGAATGTGTGCAGGAAGATAGTGAGGCAGACATAGCAGAGCAGTGTAGCAGAACAGTGATGAGACCGGTAAGCCATTGATGAACATTATATCACTGTAATAAGTTTCAGTAGAAAAAATTGATATTTCAGGGTGGTTGGGAGGTGCTAGGGAGGGCAGTTGTCCTCAGAGGTTCAAGTGGGTGCTTGAACACAGGGAGTTGTAGCTTCCATCTAGTTGCAGCTAGAAAAGCCAAGGTGGTAGGGAGGTGCAAGGGAGAACTGTTGTTCTTTGTTTTATAGGTTGGTGCTTGTGTGACTAGATTCCGCATCAATGATCCATCTTCCCCTTTCTAGTTCTGTCTCAGAGTCAGAATCCACATCTGATTCAGAGGCTTTCACTTCAGCCACCAGCGACTGTTTTGAGCGGCAGTCAGCAGTGTTATGCCAAGGGCTCTAATGGAAGTCGCACCACTTCTCAGTATCTTTCTTTGTCTTTTTGATGTCCTTCTTTGCTTGCAAATTGGACTGGTAGTCCTAATACTGCCCATATTTTCTCTGTCCTTTGTTCTGTGGGTTGGGGTCACCCTTTCCTGTCTTTTGTTGTGAGGGGTTCCCAAGCCCAAATTCCCGCCTCTTTTGTTTGAGATTCTGCTCGATTTTGACGGCATATCGGTAGGTTGTGCCCAAGGACGAGATGTACAGAAATTCCATTTCAGTCTGGATGTATCTATGCAAAGCACCACGATACTTGAGCACCATATGTCGCTCTGAATCTTTGATACCCAGCTTGGTGCATAAGGTATGGAATATATTCGTGAAATCTGGCACTACTTGGTCTCTTTCTTACCACAATGTGGTCCATTTGATATAAAGGTCGTCATAACTTCTGGCAGGGTAGTATTGTTCCTTAATAGCATCCCTGAAGGATTCCCATGTGGTCATGACTGAAAATAATGAGGTTTCCTCTGTTTCCTTTTGCTCACAGAAAGTTTCCCACCAATCTTTGACATGGGGAATGGCTTCGAGGAGTGAAAAAGTAATATTTTCTCTATTTGAAAAGTTATGGACAGAAAAATACACTTCTAGTAGATTCAACCACTTATCTGCAGCATATGCATCTATATGACCTTCAAATATAGGAATATCAAAGTTTATTTGTACCTTGAAGGGGTCGATGCCTCCGTTCGAAGAAAATGTGTCGCTTGTTGGTAGTCTCCCAAGGATTTGTGCAAAACTATCCATCGTCTCGTTCCTTTGTTGTGTGAGGGATTCTTCAATCAACAGTTTGAAAGGATCTCATGTCCCGTCATCTTTCTTTTCTCATGCCATGAGAGGTCGCTTGGGCGTGCGAGAGCTTTTGTACTCAAGAGAAACAAGCTCGAGACCCAACTCTTTGTACTCTGACCTCGTTGGGGACATGCATTAAGATGACAAGGAGCAGACCGCTCTGATACCACTGATCCGGATTTTATGAGAAGAACGAAATGAATACATATTATTAACAGGTGTTTAACACAAAATAACAGAGATACAGTAAAATTTGTTTTCTATTCAATAACGAAATAAGATGAAACTGTAAAATGCAGTGGAAACAAGCTTGTTGGAATGGTGGTGGCTTATCTCTGAGAAGAGATGTGACGATTGCATACATTCACAAGAAGAAGATTGCAATGAGGCACTGAAGGCATTTTTACAATAAAAAAAATTTCCAAAAACCCTAGACATCCAAAAACCTAACCCTAGAAGATGAAGCACCAAAAGTCATGTGGGCCCCATTTGGGTAAGTTAGTACATCAACTTCCTGGGGTCGCAACTTTTGCATACGATCTTCGTTTTAGTCGTGTGATAGCCTGTTGGAAAGGTATCATCGAGGAGATTCATTTTTGAGGCTCAATCATGGCTTTGGATATCATTGAGGAGATATATCCAGAAAAACCTTCATTTAGGCCCTCAAAATGGCCCCGGAAGTTAAAAGTGCTAAAAATAGTAAACTGCAAAATTGTCAGAAAGTTGTTTTGAGCCAGTTGGAAAAGGTGGGTGGCCACCGATATCCATCTGGATCAAAGGGATACATTCAAGGTCACATTTCATATGATCAAAATTGAACAAGAGACCATGCAAAAACCCATGGGGGACATTGACCACTTTGAGGTAGTCATGGCACAGATACCCACAAAAGCACTATACGGACTCCAGGATAGTATAATGTAGGAAGTGCAATCTAGATTCCGCGTGGATGCCACCAACTTGGATTTTGGTAGGGGGTCACAGAAATGTTACAAATTACCTGCAACCATTTGAATTCGGAGAAGGAGGAGGAAAAAGAACAGGCTGAAAAGCTAGAGCAGGGGCTAACAGAGGTATAAAACCACATTCTAGATAGTGCACAAACATCATATAGGAGCAAAGATGAAAATATAAATATCATTGCACAAATGATTGACGGATATAGACAGGAGATAAAGGATCTGAAAGAAAAACTTAATATTACGACTCCTCCTGAGGTTTGATAGTAGAGAGAACACAAAACAATGTCCCAAATAGATGAAATGGAAAGGGAAGCCAAGGAAGTCACATAAATGTTTGACAAAACTGCACATATTTTGACCACTTTGGAAGAAGATGAAAAGGTCCAATAGTTGGACCAACAAGAGGATAAAATCATCACTTCAATTCAATATCTGAAGCAGCGACAAAAAATCATGAGCATTACTGAACTCTTGAAGGGAATGCAGGAGATGAAAACCCTACAGACATAATTGAAGAATGCAAAGATCAACAAGCAGGTAAGGCAGGCCCAATTGGAACCACCCCAAAAACAAGAAACATAGATAATTACAGATCTGGAGGAAGAGAAGGTAAGGATGGTGCAGGAACATTTAGAGAGAGTAGCATTGTTACAAGAAAAAATAACAACGCAGATGATCGAGGTGCTAATAGATAAAGTTGTGCAGGTGAAAGAAAAAGGGAAGGAACTAACAAAAAAGTTCCATAGCTTGTAGAAGGTTGTGTTGATACTGAGAGGGGGGTGAATCAGTATCAAGTACAATTTAAAACTTTTTTCAACTTATACTTAAACCATTCAACTATATCCAATGAACAATGAACAATAGTATAAGAGTTACACCAATACACCACAACACACCATGCAAAATATATGAGAAATAATCAATAGTTATTATTCAAGGGAAGTAATGAATTCCAAAGGTAGCTACAGCTTCCAAATGTAAAGGTATGGATAAACCTCCAAGAGGAAGATACAATCCTCCAATATCAAGAGAGATTTGAACTCTCCATCCTTACCCCTTCCTTCCACCCAAGAATATATGAAAGATAATAAAACTTTACATTAAATCATCACCATCAACCAATCATCACATAGAACCTAATAATGTTTCCTGAGACTTCTTAAATTTCTGCAATTATTCAATTCATGGAGTACTATGATCCTATAGATAATATTATTCAATGTATTCTCTGAAACTCCTCCAATTTTCACTCCTTGAATCCTCCCCAAAAAAAGGTTATAGAAAGAATGGTAGACTTTATTCAATTTTGGTCTATTTAGAAGACCCAACTTGTACAACATACCCCGCACTCAATATTTAACATCCAATTCTGAAACTCACATAAAATAAACTAAAGTCTGTACTCTTTCCAATGGAAGTGGTCCCACTTCATTTGGATTTTGTATGAAGAAGTTATGGTTGTTTTACCCGGAACACTTGTTTATTGACTAGCTTCAGGACTGGTCACAAACCCTATCTTCCACAGAGTGTATCTCCATAATTATAGCGAATAAAGAGATGAAATTTTTACCAGAGGTACCTTGATATGTCTTCTCAATACCA
>ML812384.1:38833-60718 GCA_009831015.1 Picea engelmannii
TATTTTGTAATTCTTTTCTTTAATTATCTTCAGGGCCTACATGTACAATTCACTTTGTCATCTTCAAAAATTCATTTCTCCTCAACCATGAGGATCCACGTGACATGCCACATACCACCAGAAACAACATGATGTATACTATCGATCCATGGGTGGTATATCTGCATGTGCATTTTCCTTCATGTCCAAATACCTTCATCAATATTGCGGTCCAAAACCCATGACTAGGGTTGACATCAATGACAACAACCAATCTTCCAACAAGTTGTACAGGGAGAACGCACCATTTGAGTGGCTTGAGATGATCCAAATGTCAGTGTTGGGGGTATATTGGAGTAGGCCTATATTTGGAATAAGGATCTATTTTGGGTGCATACCAAATTTTAAAGAAAATGTCTATTTTTGGACCGTGTGCCTTAGGAGGTAGAAAAACAACATGCAAAAAAAGAAGGAAAAGCAACATGCATGAGGAAAAGAAACGTGGCACACATACAGACATGCCTATCTATGCTAGGGTTAGGTTTTTTGACAAAGATTGTAATAGATATAAGCCAATAGAGTAGTATAAATAGAGACCTAGGAGGTCTAGGTCAGGGTTGGTTGTTGTTGTGGTTCATAAGTTATTGATTATTGTGAGTTTTTTTATGGTTATTATGGTTGGGGGGAATAAGCTAGTTTTTAGGGTTAGGTCATAGGATGAGGATCCTGGTGTGATCTAGTCAGCCTCCCAGAGGGTACTTTCCCTAATTTTGATTGTAATCTTGAAGATGTAATGCGTGCAATGCAAATTTTGTAGCAAAATAAATAAAAGAGCAGAGACACCAGATCTTTATGGGCGTAGCCCCAAGAGGGGGTGAACCACGGTAAAAAGTTGTGTTCTATGTGATTTTGAATCAATTCTTTTACTATTGTGTTAATCATTAGCTCAATAATGAATGGTTAAATCTAGTTATAACAACATGCATGCATAGGGTTAAAGATGAATGAATCATAGAAGTAGATGTATGATTAATGATGTTGATGCATAAGGGAAAGAATCTAGACACCATCCCCACTCATTCCTAAACTGCAAACACCTGAGTATTGCATTCCCCCATAAAGCTATCTTGGGTGAGATCGCATTTTGCACTCTGTGCGCAGTGTTGCCTTCTGGTTTACCAGGAGGGTCGATAGTTTTGATGGTTTTTTTGGAAACCTATTTGAGATCGGAGCTTGGGTTAGCCCAAGTAACCAACATGTTACCTACACCTTTTTTCAAAGAGAATTGAATTTGAGTAACCTTAGTGCAAGGATGAAAGAGAGATTACAAAAATCTTTCACGTCAAGTTCTAGTTGAATAAAAAAGGTAGTTTGTCTCTTTAACCTAGGATCTCTATCAAAAATAATTTCATCCCAATTGGTTGAGAAGCTTTGATGGGAAGTGAAAGGGCATGCTCATCAATATCCATTGGGATGGGTGATCCAAGACATGGAGTTGAGTGTCATGGTGTTTAGATTTGCAATCGACATAATATTTATAGATGAAGTAGTGTCATATGTGATTCCATTGGATGTGTGTGGAGTTATATTGGGAAGACTATGTATTTATGTAAGAGACGAAGTCTTTATATGAAGGGTAAACCAATGCCACTTGGTTAAAGATAGAAAATATTTTTCTATAGATTCACATAAAGGTAGATCAAAACTTGCATTTATAAGTGTACACTAAGAAAGAAGGTTAATAGACATAAAAAATAAGCTTATGTTGTTGTTCTAGATACCGAATACAAGAAGAAGGAAAGATGGAGATAGGAGCATCCTTGAAAGGATGATATAGCAAGAAAAACCAACAAATAGAACATTTGATCACTGCATACAAGGAAGTATTTCAAGAACCCAAGGGACTTCTGCCCAAAATGGAAGTACTTGAGCACAATATTTGATTGTTTCCACAATCTCTATTGCCCAACATTTGATTGTACCAACAATCTCTATTGGAAGCTGACGAAGTGAAGAAACAAATATAGTATCTCTTGGAGCATGGAGTCATAAATCCCAATGATTCGTCTTGTTGGTCACCAATCATCATAATACCCAAGAAGGATAGAATATGGATAATATGAATTTACCATAGAGCATTGAACCAAATTAACATCAATAATCATTATCCAGGGTAGCCACAAATCAATTACTTGTAGTATCAATTGTAACAAGAAAATTACTTCACAAATATGGACCTCAAATTAGGATATTGCACTATGCAAGTAAGAGAAAAATATACTTGGAAGACAACATTTAAAATGTCACACATATGTTATGAATGGCTAGTTATGCCTTTTAGATTATGTAATGCACCTACAACCTTTATGTGTTTGATGAGGGATGTGTTTCATCCATTTACATATTCTTTTGTATTTTTTTCCTTCAATGAAATTTTTTTCTTCTTCTCTACTTGAGAAGAGTATATTTCACATATGAAATAGGTACTAGACACAATTAAAAGACATCAATTGTAGGCTAATCTCAATAAGTGTGAATTTGGCCACAAAACATTTGTTTACCTAGGACATGTCATTGTTAGTGAAGAATTGAAGATATATCTAACAAATATTGAAGCCATCAATAAGTGGTTGACTCCTACTAGTGTAGTAGAAGTACAAAGCTTTGTGGGAGCAACACAATTCTTGTAAAAAATTATAGCTTCATTTTTTAGTAATAGTTGCACCATTGCATGCTATAAGATCCAAAGGGACTATTTTACATTGACACAAAAAAAAATAGATTCCTTTGGATGATTTAAAGAGAAAAACTAGTTAAGAACATGTTTTGGCCATAATTCATTACATATATTCAAGATTGAGGTAGATTCAAGTGATGTCATGGGATCAATCATTATGAAAGAAGGCATATGTGATATCCCTTTGAGTGTTTCATGGAGAAGTGTTGAACTAGCCTATGCATGAATAACAAATCTATTCCCTTGTACAAGTAGTTAAGAAATGGAAGCATTATCTCTAGGGTAAGGAGATAATTCTTCACACAGATCACCAATCACTCGAAAATTTGTTGAGTCAAACCAAGTTGTGTCAAGATAGACCTTACAAGTGAATGAGATTTTTGTAGAAATTCCATTTGGAAACTAGATGCAAGGAGGGAACACCAAACAAGTATGTAGGCATGATGTCAAGACCACCCATGAAAAAAATTGTGGTTGTGGGAGCCATATTGAAACATGAACCTTTCACCCATGAAGTTATAGGAGAAAAGTATGTGGATGATGATAACTTTGGATAGGATTCTCAGTAGTTGAAAGAGAAAAAAAAAACTAATTCAAAACAAAATGAATACTATCTCCAAGATGGGTTGCTTTACAAATGGGGAAAGAAAAGTAAATTACATGGGAAAGGAGAATTATGTTGATCATAGAAGCTCATATTTTAAGAATTGTAGGACATTTTGAGTCTTGACATTGGAAAAACAATTGCAAATCTTCAAGGTATATGTATTGACCTAATATACAAGAGCACATTTCCAAATATATTTCAGGTTGTGTCCTCCGTAGCATCAGTAAACAAACCAATAAGAAACTAGGGTTGTATGTGATATTACCAGTTCCCAGTAAACCATCAAAGATTATCTCTAGGGATTTCATTGGAGGTTTTTCAATGTATAGGTGAGGCCATAATTACTTATTTGTGGTCTTGGATCGACCAACAAAATTTGTGTGTTAATTCCTTGCAAGAAGAAAATCAATGGTCATGAAGAAGCTTAATTATTTTGTCTTTCTTGTATGGATATAATTTGGATTTCGCTTGTTCAATTGTGTCTTATCAAGATGTAAAATTCTTGGGTAAGTTTTGGACAACCTTATTGGAAATAATGGATACTATGCTATATCATTTGGCTACATTCCATCCCAAAATAGATGGGTGGAATGAAGTAAAAAATTATGGTGCCATTGATGAGAGGCTATAATAGGAAGCATCCAAAGACCTAAGATGAACATTTGGTGTATATTCAATACTCTTATAATAGGGTGGCAGATTCTTCCACCTAAAAATCCCATTTTAAATAGTTTAATGGTTACTTTTCACCTTCACCTTTTGATGTTGCATATGATCAACATAAGGAGAGTAAATAGGGAGTGCATGTAGAGGAAAACAGAGTGTTATGACTTAACGCCTTAAAAATGATAAGAAATCAATAAAAATCAGTCTGCTTCGAGGGGGAAACCTCCCTTACAGTATATAAACTTCAGAACATAATATGAAATCAGATAAATCCTAATACTAGATCTCCTTGATATAAAACAAGGGGTTACAATTACAATGAAAAGGTGCAAAGAAGGGTTCTAGCCGACCTACTAGAAATGTAATAATTCAATATCTAGGGCATAATAAGGGGTTTTATACATATCATGTGGATTTGTCTAGGGCTTAACATGTCCATCCCATTCAAACAAGTGTTGTCCTCAACAATTGTCTAACCACGGATGCTTCTGCATGAAGAACTCATCTTCCCTTCCATTACTTGAATTTGTCTTTGTGAGTTTACTCAATTATTATACTTTTCACTCACATTCTGAATTTGTTCCTCCAATTTGGACAACCTATTATGTATGTCCTCATTTTCTTCTTGAGTCATAGATGAGACTTTTGGAGGTTTAATAGGTGTTGTCACCATTTTGGGACCCGTATGGAGTAATAATAATAATACTCCTCTAATCTATATATATCACACATTTTAAATCACCCAAAACAAATATTCCAAAAATAACTATGCCAATTGTAAGTTGTGTACCTTTAAAAACCTTAATTTGGAGTTTATCCTCTTACCTAACCTTTCTTTTGGTGTATCTCTAAAATTTTGGCCCTTTAGGGTCTGAAATTGTATTCTATAGTTCTTTGATATTTCATCTCTACAATGTCATAGGTATGATCAAAATTGGTTGTGCCAAGTGGAATTTATGGTAACTTCCCGACACCTTGCTGATTTTTGTCCCTTCCAGGAGAGCGTACTTGTAAAGCATGCCAAGAGAAAAATGTATGATATTTGACTCTTAAAATTGCACCAGAAATACTACAGATCGTCCAGTGTCCAATGCAACTTGTCTCACTTAATTTGGATACTCACTGAATAATATATCACTATTTTACCCTGAACACTTGTTTGAGACTAGTTAATATGACTAGTCAGATAACCTATCTTACACACGGTGTATCTACAAAATTGGGATGACCCGGAAGCTGAAATTTTTATCACAACTAACTTGATAAGTTATATGAATATTCTCTGGGTTTTAGGGTCTGAAACACCATAGAAACTATTTTATAGTGAAAATTACGTGATGACTAAATTTAGGATGATTCCAGAACCCTATCTTACATAGTTTATATCTCAAAAAGTGTATGGCCTTAGGAGATGAAGTTCGAACATTGAGTACCTTGATCTGTCTGATAAATATCCTCCAAGGGGTTCCTTCTAAAACTTCATAGACAAAAAGTTATAGAGAAACTTCCAAGGTGTCTTAGATGAAACAGCGAAACCCCAAGACCTTGAGCTTTGATACCAAATGTTATGACCCAACGCCTTAAAAATGATAAGAAATCAATAAAATTCAGTCCACTTCGAGGGGGAAACCTCCCTTATAGTATATAAACTTCATAACACAATATGAGATGAGATAAGATGATCCTAATACTAGATCTCTTTGATATATATATATATATATATATATATATATATGAGACAAGGGGTTACAATTACAATGAAAGGGTGCAAAGAAGGGTTCTAGCCGACCTACTAGAAATGTAATAATTCAATATCTAGGGCATAATAAGGGGTTTTATACATATCATGGGGCTTTGTCTAGGGCTTAACATAGAGTATTCATATTCATAGAGAGAATCGTGATGATTCATTTGAAAGTGAAAGTGAAACTCAAGAAGAGTGAAACAAAGTACAAACTTCATCATGATAATCATAGGATTGATCACAAATTTTGTGTTGGGGACTAGGTCTAGATTTATATCGGTGAAGAGAGGATGCAAGTGGTAGAAAAGAAGGTGTATCCATTCATATATGGACCATTTGAAAGCATTCATGTGAAATTTAATGGCAATGCATTGACACTAAGTATGCCTCCTTATAAGTGGATGTATTCAATGGTAAATTTGGAGAGTTTGTGGTTATATGAAACATCCATGTTGTATGGGGAAGAAGAAAAACAAGTTCTACCTACAATTTAAGATTTCACATTGAATGCACTTGAAGAGTTGGAGGAGGATACAATGTTGAAAAATAAGGTCCAAGAAAATCAAAGAGGGAAATGTGAACTATGGAAGGTTGGACTCAAAGGCAAATCAACAAGGACAACAAAATGGTATGAGAAAAGAAAAGCCTCAAAATTGTTTCCTCGTCTCTTATTGATTGCTTTTGGGGGATCAAAAGTCTCCCATTATGGATGTGTGATTTGAAATGGATCATAGACAAAAGTAAAAATGGATTGTCAGGTTGAAGGATCTTTTAACCAAGGTAGTATGCTAGTGCACCAAACCCATGAGACAACAAGCACAACTCATAGAGATATGATAGGTAGAAGAGATGTGGAGGGATAGTCAATCACATTATCTTGACCATGAATCCATGTGGGAAATTGACAATGAGTTCAAAGTTAATCACACTCATAAGGACCAGAAGACAACTTTGTAATAGGTATGGAGGAGCTTATGAGTTAGTTAAGGAGGTTTCAGTTCATCCCGCATGCACTATCAAATCACCTTCCCAATTGATAACATGTGTAGCTTAACTTTGGTGGCGTGATTGTCAACTCATGATTGTTGGGTTCCTCAATTGACATAGACATAAAATCAACCCATAATTGACCACGGGGGTTGTTAGAACTTGTGCATCTAAGACACCCATATGAATGGAGGATGCGTGGCTTCTTATCCACTTCAACAACACTGCTCTCCAATAAGCGACCCTGTAACTATAGGTAACACCGCAATGTCCACATCAAATCCACCTAGGTATGGGAAGTTATGAACTTTTGAATTTTTGTAACTGATTCTTGGGTCATTTGGCCTTTCTAATGTAAGGAGATAAACAAACGAAACTAAGAACATAGGGGGTTCATCCATTGATTGGTTGGGTTCACATACCAATTTGGCTTAGTTATTATATGGTTATCTATCAAGGAAAGGTAATTCCTAATGGTTTATTCAAGTGTATGTAATTTGTGGAGACAAATTACAAAGAGGGATAGTTTTGAGGAGGTTGACACAAGTGACAAATTGGTCATGGGGTTGATGGAGTCTAAAAATGTTCTAAAACCTATTATTTTAGAGCTAAATGAAATATTCCTTACTCTAATATCTTGATTAAAATTGGATGTACTTCCATGGAGTCTAAATGATTGATGATGAGACAATGTTATAATTACTTGATCAATCATTTAGACTCCATGGAAGTACATCCAATTTTAATCAAGATATTAGAGTAAGGAATATTTCATTTAGTTCTAAAATAATAGGTTTTAGAACATTTTTAATTTTCTCAATTTTATTCCAACTCTCGCAAGAGATGTTGCAAACCCACTCCATAGTCGAATCAAATAATTGGGATATATAAAGAGTTGAAAAAGATTTTTTCTTATCCCAATCTATACATCTATTTAATGACCGTAATATGCTTTCCAACTATAAATGATTCTCTTCTCGACATTCTAGTTCTAGTTTAAATGGAAATTGAAATCAATGTATACGTATTTGTAATTTATACATCTTCAAGATTGTTATCATCATACATAATTTAAGGATACATTATTTTCTTAGATTTATTTATCAAAAACTTTGTTCCATCCATATTAATGGTAATTTCACAATTGTTGCAGAAATGTTGGGAACTTTGAGTTACTAGTGGGTTGTCAATAGTTTTTGAAAGAAAAATAATATCATCTCTTGATAAGAGAAGGATGAATATAAGTCCAATCATGTTAATCCCATTGCATCACTTCACTTTTAAACATTGTTCAATTTTATCAATTTAAATATAATAAAAAATAAAAATAAAACATCATTTCTTAACACCAATATTACAATCAATATCTATTAACCATCCATTACTACATTTCATTTTAATAAAACATTTTCATAAAACTTCATCATAATACTACAAAACCTAATTAGTATTTACCTTCATAATTATTTAAATGGAAATTTTTACATTTCCACGTACCATTATTCTTCTTAAAATAAAATGGCCATGATTACCACACACTAATTTTCATTATTTTATTTTCCGCCTCCGACAAGACAATCCACATTAAATGTGTTTTACTCTTTGTGTGCCAAAGAAAATATGTTGCATGATCCATGATTCTACTTTATTACTAACTTAGTAACTCCCAAAGCAAGTAATATTGTAATCACTCAAAAGTTACTCTTAAATTTATATTATGGAGTTAGTTTTACAAAATATTTACCAACTATTTTCAAGGTTATATGGAATATATAATTAATTTAAATG
The DNA here is from genome assembly GCA_009831015.1 of Picea engelmannii. Classification (NCBI taxonomy): domain Eukaryota; kingdom Viridiplantae; phylum Streptophyta; class Pinopsida; order Pinales; family Pinaceae; genus Picea; species Picea engelmannii. The sequence continues at coordinate 47,342 of ML812384.1, forward strand.
TTTTGCAAAATAAAATTTATTTTTAAATTTTCTAAATTTTTGAAATCAAACTTTTCAGTGAAGGAGACATCGTGATGGGACATAATTTCTCGTAGTGTGCTTGAATTTGTTTTAGCATTTGTTGGAGTTTTAAATTCATTTGAAAATGTAAACTTCTAAAAATTTGACATCTTCTCACATTATTAAATGCCTTCCATATATTTAACACCCCCATAGACTGTTACTATTGTTCCTGGCACTACAATTGTTCTTGAAACTGCTCATACCTTCATATATTTAAGACCTTGACACAGCATCACACATCTCAAAGTTTCATCAGAATCTAAAATTGTAATTTATGTCTAACACCTTGATGTTAAAAACATGCACTAGTTCAGTGGAGCATTCCACAACATTTCTTATTCCTCTTTCCATTACCAAATGTGATATTGTGTCTCTATCGAATGTTCCACGTGTTCGGACCATTTCACCCTTTCCTGGAAGATCAATAGTTTGCATTATCTGCATTGTTATATAGCAGATCAATATTCTGCATCGTTTGTCAAATTGCATTAAATTGCCTTTGCATGTAAGGTAGGTTTCACCAACTACAAGGTCATGCCTTCTCCTATAACCGTAAGTCTTCTGGGGTGTAAGTCTTCCGAGGCATACCATAGCCCAACTCGTAGGGAATCAAGAATTATGCAAGATTATAAGTGCTATCTATATCATACATAACTTAACTTAGGCAAAGAGTTCATTTCATTTTACATTTATTTCTTTGATGAATTTCATCTACTACAGTTTTTGTAAGGAAATGAACAAGTACCAAATTCTAAGGTTTACACCATTTTTTAAGCCTTGTTTTTTTCTATGTTGTTTATGCTACCAAACAAAAAATATTAATCAATGAGAGGAGGCTATCACATACCAGGGAATAAATGATCGAATACTGGTGGTGATACCTGTGCGACTCGAGGAAAGGTTCTACCAAATCTTTTATTAATACCAAAATATCATTGCTTCTAGGAGCGAGCTTCCTTTTCGATATTCACCAGATATTGAAGTTAGCACAAGAGTCTTTTGAGCAGAGGGAAAATCCATTTTTCGTTACCATATTCTACTCTACATACTATGCTTAACTCTACCTCCTGTATATGCTAGGATGCTTGGCTTAGATTCCCTTAGTGGTTGTTGAAGTGGAAATTGCTCACTTCATCTCTACAGATTGCTATACTTTATATATTAATTTGATGGAGGAAAATGATTATGGTAGGATTGTGCCTTAGTGGGACGGGCCTTCCCTTATATTGGATATAGCCATTCAGGCGCTTCACCCATGTCTGCTGTAACCTTGCCTACCTATGCAACCCCCCTTCTCCTCTCTTTGTGGCTTGGCCAAGCAAAGTTTTAGCATTAGTTCCTTACCCAATATTACGTTCATATATGCACTGGAGTCTTTTTATCCCCTTCTTGTTTCCTTCCAAAGTCTATAAGAGACTAATTGTGCTTCCATACACTTATCAAGCTTGATCCTTGTAATGCTTGTATTTGGTTACCTCAAATAAGGAATTTTTTTTAGTAAGTTGTGAAATCCACCTTAGTCGTGAGTATTTTCTCCAAGCATTGGAGCAACGACTCTCTAAGTTCCCTCTAGACTAAGGTTCACTTGATTATCTAAATCATTTTCCTATGCTCTTTTATTAGTCATTCAATCAAATATGCTAGATGCCATAGTTTAGAAGACGTTAACTAATGGTTGAATATCAACTCTTCTTGCTTTCGTGAATTTCCACAACAGTTGGGACCCTTTGTAAACTAAATAAAATATAACGAGAGCAAGTGACCTGAAGAAACTTTTGAGTATATTCCACTTAGAGAAACTCAGGTTCGATAATAGTTCAACTTAATCATTTTTTCTCAATTAAGTTAATGACAATTCGAGATCCTACCTAGATTTTAGCGATCACCAGTAATTACAATGCTAACGCACTTTACACCATACATGAAGGTGAACTTAATGAAATTTCTCATGATGTGAAGGGAACTAACCCAAGAAAAATTGTTAATCGCTGAAAGAGTACATGTGCATGCAAAACCACCTTGATATTAACCTAGAGTTTTCAGAACAGACATAGTAAGTCTGACTCAAAGTTAAATCATGAAGGTAACATAAGAATTTAAAAAAAAAAAATCTATATTAAAAATTCTTTAATTTAATTACTCATTAACCATGGAATCAATTCTTAGTTGTATACCTAATTAGATATTATTCTATCCAAATTTATATATATAAATAAATAGACAAATATCCATTTCTTTTATGGAATAGCTGACGCGTCTTTTTTTTTATCACACATGGTAATAATTGATATGAAGAAACGTTGGATTAACCAACCACACACCGCACACTATCCTAGACTTACGTTATATGCTATCGTGATCAACAAAGCAAGTACTAGCCACTTCGTGGCTTATCTTACTTGTTTGTCATGTTTCTTTATGACATATCCCCCACCATTATTTTCGAAGTGGAATACACTTGATAGGTGTCATAATCTTCCTACGTCTTTATTAATAATTTATTATAATAAGACTATTATTATTTCATATATGTCTCCATTATGCTTATCATTTTGGTTTAGAGTGTTGTATACCCGACACCACTACATGGGTTATTCCAACATCATGTTTAAATGTTGGAGATAAAACTTTACAAATCTATAAATAAAGTAATAATTAAAGATTCGTTATTTTATTATATAATAAATATAAATATTTAATAAGATTAAAAACTTTCTTAAATTATAAATTATGATGTAGTTGAAGGTTTTTTTTAATAAAGATTTAAACTTTAATTTTATTATATCCCTCATCATCACATGAATTATAAAATTCTATATCCAAGATTATAGTAATCTCATTTACAATGAGTACATAATAAATAATAATTAAGATTACAACACCTTGTCATCTTGAAATCATGAAAAATATATATTATGAAAGATATATGAGATAAGATATTTTGTTAATTGGGTTGTAGTTTGGGTGGTTCAAAGAAGTAGATGTTATATTTCTTACTTGGGTTTAATTAATAAATAACATTATTTGACACAAAAAATGAGAAATTATAGTCATTCATAAAAATATTTGACAATTAATAAATAACACTATTTGAACATTTATGTTTTCACAGTTAGACATAGTCTTAGAGTATTTTTTGGATAAAAACCGTGTCAAAATTTAGGAAATATCCAACGTTTTGAGTGGACACTCCACCCATCGTCAAGGACATTAAGTTTCAATGACAAAAAAAGTTGTTGAGGAATGAATATAAAGAATTAGATGTAAAAAAGGACTGTTGTAAAAGAGAGATCGTTGGATAGAGTAAAGTAGATTAAGGAATAAAAATTAGAAAGTAGAAAATTAAGAAGGATTAAGATCAAAAGATGGAAATTCTAAATAGTGCCAGTGATGGATGACAAAATACAAACATTATTTTGTCGAGCACTATTGGACAGTCTTCTAAAGACTAATCTCTAATGTCGCATATATTGCAGAACTTCAGATCAATTATGTTTTTTATATGACAGTCTGCATTGTCCTTATCATTTTTCCAGCAATTACCACGATATGGTCGTCCACGACCTTGACCTCGACAACCAAATTCACGTCGACCTCCTCGACCTTGACCACGACCACTGAAATAATCATCTCATCGACCATAGTTGTTTGTTTGGTCCATCCTGATTATCTTCTTGATTCAGAGGTCTTTTGTTTTCAGCCGTGTTTATACCCCATGAAGTATTTACACCCTAGAAGTATATACACTCTTCCACGTGGGGGAGTGCAGAGGGGGGTTACCCCCTCTGTGGGGTTCATGGGGGTTATCCCCCCGGCTGGGGGGTCTAGGGGCAGCGTCCCCCGAAGGAAAAATTGCTTTGTAAAAGTATATTGTAATTTTATTGTAAATCTGGACCATTCAATATAAGGTGGCAGATCTAACGATAGAAATTATGTTAGATTTTTTTTTCCCTAGAAGGCAACCCTCTGTTATGAGGGAAATGTATTGTCACTATGCATTATGGCGAATATTGTATTCTGAGATAGGAGACTATGAGAGAAAGAAGAGGAAGTTGCAACGGGTTTGTTGTAGGTTGTATCCCTTCATTTGCTGGATAATAATAAAGGATGGACCTGACAATTTATCTGGTGGATGTAGCCCACACTGGGTGAACCACGTAAATCTATGTCTCTATTGTATTGTGTATCTTCTTTGTTTTGTTTCCGCATTTGCTTTATTTTATTGCTCCACGATCCTGTTTTTCTAACAGTTTCTGTGTGGTAGACGGTTCGTATATTATTTTGATTTCTCATATTTAGGTGGCATTCTAAAGTTCAATGATTGGAAGCTTCACAGATGTGGCACCACTTTGTGTTTTTTAGATTGTGTGGACAATCTTGTACGTTATGATCAGTTAGGTATTCACATATGTTACAATATTTATGGGCTTGTACTCAGTGGAAGTCTTTTGTTTGTGTGCACTCATTTAGTGGACAATTATCTTTTGTGTGCCCGTCCCCGGTACATGTGGTGCACCATATTTCATTGCATCGGATGGTTATATGTTTGATAGTTTGTTTCAATTTTTCTATCTTTTCCTCAAGTCTTTCGGTTGTCGAGGAAGTCGATGGGCTATCATCGTCTGACTCGACTCGATGTGCATTTTGTAACACATCTTCACAGTTGCTTATCTCATATAGGCATAATGAGGATCTGATTCTTGGCAGTAGCCCAACTACATACCACTGGACTAGCAGGTTCTAGTCGATCGACGACAGGATTTGACTTAAGAGACATTTAAATCTTTTGTTGTATTATCTTACCAACTCACCTAGTCTTTGCTTGATTTATTTTAACTTTTGTTTTGCTAGATGTGTGATATCCTGGATTTTAAAGAATGTTAGAAAATTGTTCTTTATCTATTCCTTTGAATGAGTTTTTTTTTCAATGTAGTTCATGAACTAGGTTAAGGCACGATGGCACAATGCAACTATGAATTGTTCCATTTGCTTATCTTCATCTGTAATATCAGCTGCCTCCCAAAACTTTGCACATACAAACCAATGGCATTTTGTGTATTATTCTCCTTTGTAGACGGGGATATGATTGAGTCCCATTTCGAATTTCTTGGTAGGGATACTTGGTTTTCTTGGTGCTTGAGTTACTACTACTTTCGACTGAGCCATCAAATCTTCTGGTCGGGCTTTTTTTACTTCCAATGGAGGATGATACTCAAGAAATAGTTGTTTCTTCTTGAGTATGGAATATGCGTCCTCAGTTTGAAATTTTTTATCTTTGTATTCAACCAACCGTCGTTCTAATGGTTGTGTCGTTTCCAAATTATAGTTAATTTTTTCTCTCGAGATTAGATGTGCCAGGGGGGTCGAGTCGATGAGGTCTTTGATTTGAATAATCATATTGTCGACTTCATTTCATTTAGGCTCGATAATCAATGTGCCTCATAGGTTTCCTAGGTCGTTCGTTCTGTACCATAATCTTGTCAATTGGTCATCAATATTTAGCCTTTGTTGGAGAAAATTTTGTATCCTTGGACTGGTTTCTGGTGCAGGAGACCTACATAAATCTATTACAAATTCTTCATAGTCCATACTTTCTGGTTCATTGACCAGTTGATGAAGGTTCAACTACGTGTCGTTGTATTTGTCGGGTGTCACTGCGACTATTGTTGTTGCTAACTCTAGTCGATCTATGTCTGATTTAGACTTCTCGCATGCTTTGACTGGATGACCCTCCCCTGACATCTTTCTATTCGACTTTTTATTGTTCCACTGGTTAAAAATCTCTTCTAGTTTCTATTGTCTTTTGTGCCATTATATTTTATGGATATATGTGGATTGTTTATGGGCTTGTTTTCCTCTCGACAACATTTGGGCTTGGGAAATGCTACTTCTTATTTTTTATGACATCTCACAATCTCGACCGACCCCCCATTGCTGACCTGACTTACTCTAAGTCGGGAGCATTGGCCATGTTTATTTCTTCAAGAAGTAATCCCAAGCTTCTCTTGTATCTTTACACTTTGTGTCAAGAAATGCTTCCCACCTTTTGTCTCTTTCTTGGAAGTTGTTATTCGGTAATGGTGTGACTAGTATTGGTCGGTATTCAACGATATCACTGACTCCCTTGTTGAGAAGGAATTTGTGAAGAAGTGTTGGAATCATGTAGAAAAATCTTTCGTGCAATTCAGTGTAGAATTTTTCTTTTATTTTGTCTAGGGACATCTGATCTTCAATAGCTTGTTCTGAAATATAATGTTCAATAATTTGTCCGATTCAGTCGTGCAGGTTCGTTCTTCCTCTGTTCATCAATGACATGCCTAAATCCTCGTCGAGTGTCAATCTATGCACCATCTAATCTGTTGATGTGCTGAAACAATGCTTCTGGGATCACTTCAAGAAATCTTTCATGCATTTCAGAAAAGAACCGTGACCTTGCTTCAACTAGTGAGAGTTTATTCCTTCTTGCGTAGTTTTTGATGTAGTTCATATTTTTCACTCCCACCACGCACGTATGTCTTTTTGAGTTAGAATTTATGTATACTTCTACATGCCCAAGTTCAGTACTACCAGGAATAGAACACATATTGTAATATAAGGGAAATTAGAGAGTGTTACCAGTAGAACCTTGCATAGCCATAATAGAGATACATGCATATACATAGACATAGAGAGATAAGCATACATAAGTAATGAGATCCCAAATAAGATTCATTTTATTATATGATAGAAAGTACAACACAATTACATATATCATCTCCCATGAAGTTATCTGAGCCTTCATGTGCTTATCTATTTATACCTCTAACAAGTAGTTGTCATTGCTTAATTGCCTGGGTCGGTCGGTTAGCAGAGACTCCGACCGACTTCTACTTCTAACTATGTCGGTCAACTGACAAGTTGTAAGTCGACCATCAGGTCTATTCAACGGGGTTGACTAGCCCTAACAACACCGCCCCATAGTTAGGAAGCTCGGTGCTCATGTAAGCGTGAACCAAAACGACAACTAACAACCCAACAAATGTTATGTTGTCGGGAACTGAAGTCTTGTTGAAATTGATGGAGGAAAAGAGAAATGTGTTGGCATCCTTCGAAGGAGGAGATTCAATACTAGATAAAAGAAAAAGAGGACGATTTTTCCCTACGATAGATGCAAGGATTATGAGTGCATGCGAAGGAATGGAAGGATCGATACATTTACGCATACATGCATGAGCTCTTCTTCGGAGAATTTCCATGTCTTTTGCATGAATGGTTGAAAAGACAAGTTGTTGTCAATTTGGTCGTGTTACCAGTAGATCCAATAGTTTGAGATCAAGCCAAGCTTGATAGTTTGAAGGAACTAGACAACAAGTGGACTCGGGCGATTGATTTCTGGTTTTTTCGAGTGAAGGAAGGCTACATTGTTGAATTCATCATTCAATATTGTTGAATTCACCATTCAATATTGTTGAATTCGCCTGAGTTACCTAATATGATTGATAATGCTATGTGATTTAGCTAATATGATTATTAATGTTATGTAACTTTCTAGTTGATACAAACATAATACTAAGTATTTTCAATTTTATTTTTATTATAAAATTATTTTTTATATTTATATTATCATATAATTGGTTTAGATTTTTTATATAATTAATATAAATTTATCTTAATCCTAAATTTAAAATAAATATATATTTAATTGTGTTGATGATGGAGAGATTTAAGCAATTTATGTTGGAATGGGTGTTTTATAATTTTATTTTTATACTCAAAGTCAGAGGTTATCCTAAATCTCCATTATTTTGATGACTTAATCTATTAAGAAGGTCAACGTTGTTACAAATATTTTGAAATTAATATTTAATGTGAACAAACAAATACTTTTGATCTTTTAAATTGGGGTTAATAACCTCATTGTGATATCTTAATTTTCTCGTATTCTCTATTTCTTTATAACACCTTTGATATCTGATACAATTGTCTACCCAAAGTAATAATAATATTGCAAGATATAGACTCATATACAGCATGTCGTTTCCACAAATATGGTTGGTCTAAAAGAACATCACAAACTTCAAGGGGGACAATATCACACAATACCTCATCCTTGAAGGGCTTGATGTCGTAGGGAAGATGACATTGTTGGTTGATGCGGAGATCTCTTCCCTGACGAAGCCACCCAATGGTGTAGGGCTATGGGAGTGGTGTCATCGACGGGTTCAACCGCTTAATGACCTTTGCTAAGATCAAGTTCTTTTGACTTCCTCTATTGACAATGAAATGCAATGACTCCCCCTTCACCCACATCTGTGAGTGAAAAAGGCGTTCACCTTCCTCCATTTCTTTTGGCTCAGTTGGATGGATATTGGTGGTCACAACAATGGAACTGGGTTCTGCATCAATGATCTGCCTCCCCTTGTCTGGATCTAATTGAGAGTCGGACCCTGCCTCTAACTCAAAGGCTTTTAGTTTGGATACCAACAACTGATTCAAGCAACATTCATCATTGTTATGCCAGGGGATTTTATGGAATTCACACCACTTCCCAATGTTCTTTTTCGTCTTCTCATTACCCTTCTTCATTTTTATCTTGGATCGGTTTCCCTGAGGGAGTCCATCTTTATCTTGTCCTTTTTTCTATGGGTTGGGGTCACCTTTTCCCTATTTCTGCTGTGAGTTATTTGCAGAACCAAACTCTTGCTTCTTCTGTTTAAATTTATGCTTGATTTTGACAACATATTGATAAGTCGCACCCAGTTATGAGATGTCTATAAACTCCATTTATGTTTGGATGTATCTATGTAGACAACCATGGTACTTGAGCACCAGATATCGCTCTAAGTCTTGAATATCCATCTTGGTACGCAAGGTATGAAAGATATTTTTGAACTCTGGTATTGTTTGGTCCCTTTCCTACCGCAATGTGGTCCATCACGTATATTAGTCTTTGTAGCTTCCCAAAGGGTAGTATTGTTCCTTAATCGCATCCCTGAAAATATCCCAAGTGGGTGCAACCAAAAATATTACACATTCCTTAGTGGTCGTTTGCTCACAATAAGTCTCCCACCACTCTTTGACATGGGGGATGGGCTTAAGGAGCACAAAGGTAATATTTTCTCTATCGAAAAAAATATGGACCGAAAAATACCCTTCGAGCATATTTAACCATTTATCTACAATATTTTCATCTATCTAACCTTTAAATAAGGGAATATCAAAATTGACTTGTACCTTGAAGGGGGTGGCACCTCCAAAGTGATTTCTTGATGAAGATGTGTCACATGTTGGCAATCGTCGAAGGATATGTGCGAAGTTATCCATCATCTTGTTCCTTTGTCACGTAAGGGATTCCTCGAGCAATTGTTTAAAAGGATATTCTGCTCCATCGTCTCTCTTTTCTTCCATCATGGTAAGTTATTGGGCTCAGTGAGGATGGTCTTGCAAGGGCTCAACTGCTTCTAGTCCCAACTCCTTGTATTCTGACCTTGTTGGGTACATGCAGAGAGAAACAAATAAATAGCAGACCGCTTTGATACCACTGATCTGGATTTATAAATGGAACAAAATGAAATATAGATGTATAGTAAAGAAATACATAGAGATACACCAAAACTTGACTTCTATTAATAAAGAGAAAATGTTGAAACTGTAAAAATAAAGACTGAAACAAGCTTGTTGAAATGGTGGAAACTTTTCTCTGAGAAGAGATGTAACGACTATGCTCATTCACAATAAAATGAGTACAATGAAGCTCCAAAATACTTTGTAACATCAAACATGAATGAGAAAACCCTGGACATCCAAAAAATTAACCCTAGGAGATGAAGCACCAAAATTCATGTGGGCCTCGATGGGGTAAGTTGGTACATCAAATTCTCGAGGTTGTAAATTTTCAAACGATATTTGTTTTAAGCGCATGATAGACCGTTGGAAAGGTATATCCTAAGACTAAACATGTTTTCGTCACATTCTAACTTTGTCTACAGTGTAACTGTGGCAAGCCCAAAAAACGTTGTTCATGGCCTCAAAACAGCCCTGGAAGTTTAGGACCCAAAAAGCTAGAAAAAAAAAACTGCCAAGATGAAAAAAATGTATGTGAGCCAGTTGGAATAGGTGGGTATCCATCAATATCCAACTGGATCAAACTCGTGTGCATTCATAGAATGCATGTGCAGTAAATCATGTACACATTCTAGGAATGTATGTGTTCTTGTTGGGCAAGGTGTGTGCTAGGAACACTCAACCACAAGGATTTCAAGTCACAAAAGTGCATGTGTGCTCTTAATTCAATGGATATAGAATTTATTCTAGACCAAACAAATTTATGAATAAATATGTATAGGGATTTGGGGACAATTAGGATCTAAGGGCTTAGGATTGAAAGTGTTTTGAAGCATAGATAAATAGTTAGAGCACCAAAATGGAGGTACAATGGTTATGGGGCCTACAACAAGAGGTATAGGCATAGTTCACTTAGGGATCAAGTGTGGAGGGGGTTAAGGCTCGAGTATAGGTTATTCCTAGGCTTTGATGGAGCTAGGGGGGTCTAAGTCATGGTCTATGTCAATCTTTAGGTCATGTAATAGGTCTATGTCATGGTATAGGTCTAGTTCATGGTCTAGGTCTAGCTCTAGGTTTATGTTGTGGTCTAGGTCATGGTCTAGTTCTATGTCATGGTCTAGGTCATGGTCATTGTCTAGGTCATGATCTATGGTCTATGAAATGGTATATGGTCTAGGTATATGGTTTATATCTATCTTATATGGTCTAGGTAATGATCTATGGTCTATGGTCATGGTCTGTGTGAGAGTAGAGAGAGAGAGAGAGAGGTCAAGAGAGAGAGTGGGAAGGAAGCAGGGAGGTGGAAAGAGAGATGGAGTGTTTGAGAGTGTGAGATGGAGGGAGAGGAAGACCAGGAGTGGGAGTAGAGAGAGAGATGTGGGAGAGAGATGGTAGATGTAGGAGAGAGAGAGAGAGAAAGAGAAGTAATGGGAGGGAGGGCGAGAGAGAGAGGGATGAGCGGGGTAGAGAGAGATTGTGTGAGTTTGTGAGAGGGGGAGAGAGAAAGACATAGAGGGGGCATAGAGAGGGGTTGTTTGAGATTGTGATAAGGAGGGAGAGGTGTTGACGATTAAAATTGTCAATGAAGTTTTTCCCCCAAAGTGTTGCTAAAGCCTATTATTATAAAAGCTAAATAATACTAGCAGGTGGGACCCCTTGAATTATTGAAGATCAGATCTGTTCATTTTTTATGTTGTGGTGATGTGCGACAGGGCTTACATGGTTAATGATATATTTTGTTATTTTCTATGGTTTGATCTTATGAAATGTTTGTTCCTTATGTTATTACAACTTATGTTATTCATTGATATCATTGCCACCTGTTCTATCGCACCTGCACAACAAACATGTTGGTGAAAACACATAAAAGGTTGTTTGAAGAAAGGCATAATTACTATAACAAATGCAAAGTAAAAGGGGATCTAACTCTGCAATTTTATTATACCACATACAAACAATTGGAAGGAAACAAGGAACAATGCAACAGTTGCAAACATGAAGAATTTTAACTATCCTATATACTATACTATATGCATGAAAGACTTAATGGTTATGGTAAATCATATGGTCATGCAATTTATTTGAGTTATGTGGTTAATATACATGTGGTATCTTTGGATAAATGGGATGTTGGTGGCTCACTTGACAAGGTAATGGACGTTAATGGTTATGCGATTTTGTTTGAGTTATATGATGTGAAATGGAATATGGTGGTCATCTTATTGGCTTTTAATGTGGTGATGTTTCAATACATGGTTTGATTAATGGTGTTAATGGAGAATTTTTTGGCATGTATTGTTGAATTAATGAAATGTGGGTGGAGGCGACGTGCATTTACTGTACGTCACCTTTACTCCTATTAGCCGCCACCCTAGTCGGGCTATTGATCGATCTTGTTGATGTGGTTATTGTTGGATCATGTTGTCATTGATGCCAATGGTTTGATTGATTGATGTCAAGTGATTGATTGATGTCAATGGTTTGATTGATTGATGTCAAGTGATTGATTGATTAATGATTGATGAACAATGTATATGCACAGTCCTTGATGAGAATGATAGATGTCAAAGTGGAAACCAATTGATAAAGATGGATCATTGATATGATGCATAGATGAAGATGGATGTTAAGAACCAAATATCAATATAGCATAGAAAAACCTCAGAATAAGTACTCAATGCCTTGAAAAAAAGATAAATTCAGATAATAATCCTCTTCGAGGGGGAAACCTCCTTATGCCCACATAAATGTACTATTCCAAGATGATTCAAAATGAAAATGTCTCCTTGGTATATATAGGAGACTAGGAGGTATAATTACAACTAACGGCCTAAAGCCGACATAAATAAAATAACATTAATAATATAATATGCCCCAATTAAGGGGTAATGAGCCACTATTTAGGGCTTAACATGCCCCTCCCCTTGAGACAAGTGTTGTCTGCAACACTTGAATAACTCTGTATGCTTCTGTATAAAAGACTCATCTTCCCAAGTGGAATCTTCAGCCGGTAGTTTCCTCCATTTAATGAGATACTCTGAAATGGATCTATTCCTGAGCTGGCGAATTCTTGTGTCAGTGATGGATTCAAGCTCAAATATGATTTTTCCTTCCTCGTCAAGTTCTGGAAATATAGTTTGAACTGGGATCTTGTCACCTATAACTTTCTTTAAGCATGAAACATGGAAAACTGGGTGTACTCGTGAAGATGCAGAAAACTCTAATTTGTATTCCATAGTACCAATCTTTTGCAACACCTTATAAGGGCCATAATACTTTGGTGATAATTTATTATCCTTCTTGGCTTGCTTGAGGGACATATGTTTATATGGTTGTAGTCTTAAAAAGACCCAATCCCCTACTTCAAAACTTTTTTCATTGCAATATTGATCTGCTTGTTGTTTCATACGATTATGTGCCATGGTCAGGTTGTCCTTTAATATTTGGAGAACTTGTTGTTGATGCTCGATGTGATCTTCCACTGCTTGAACCTTAGATTTTTCTTTTAGAGAAGAAGTGATGGAAGGAGGGTGGTATCCATAGAGTGCCATAAATGGTGTCATTTTTGTTGCAGTATGAAAGGAAGTGTTGTACCGTCATTCTACCAAGGGTAACCATTTGAACCATCGTGTTTGTTTATCAGAGATAAAGCAACGAAGGTAGCCTTCCAGACATTTGTTCACTATCTCAGTTTTTCCATCAGATTGAGGATGATAGGATGAGCTATGAGCCAATTGAGTACCCAAACAAGAAAATAATTATGTCCAAAAA